>JBBBWG010003225.1:14727-52307 GCA_037176905.1 Azolla pinnata
ACAAGTTGAGGGATGTCGATAAACTTATCTCTCTCTATCTCTACATATATATATATACACATATGTAATTGTATGTCGATTGGCTGCACTTAATGTGTAAATTTTTAATATTACTAATGATGAATCTTATTTGTGGAAAAAACAACAGTACATCAACTCCCCGATGCTACTGCGCCATTTAGTGCTGCTCTCGAAACCTTCCCCCGCCCGCTTCTATGTGACCAGGGGCAAGCGCCATCGTCCTTTCGATCGTAAGCCCATAACATTCGCATTCCTCATATGCATTGGCTCTTCGAGATCGGAACAATCGTTTGCGCATGGGAAATTACACCAAAGATGGGACAATGTTGTTCATCAAAGAGAGATAGGTAGTGGGCAGGTAGGTAGGTAGGTGAGTAGGTGGATTTGATTGTCGTCTTCGAAGGTCGAATACGATCTGTACGATTATAAGCAGTACAAGTTACATGATACATTTGGTTGTGAGTAGTGATTCTTGATGTTCAAGGATTTTACTAATCAACGTCGCAACCAGAGGGTGCAGAACATTGGGTTTGATCGAGGATGCATGGTAAGCACATTCAAATGTGATCAAATGTCAGGCGACGACAGAAACAACGAGAAAGAGAGACTAATCCTGACATTTGTCCTTGAATACGTGTTAAGTACGTTAAATACAAATTAAATATGTCAAATACAGGTTAAAGATTTAGAAATGTTGGTTAAAACACGAGTTTGATACGGG
The DNA here is from genome assembly GCA_037176905.1 of Azolla pinnata. Taxonomy (NCBI): domain Eukaryota; kingdom Viridiplantae; phylum Streptophyta; class Polypodiopsida; order Salviniales; family Salviniaceae; genus Azolla; species Azolla pinnata. Next base: position 15,470 of record JBBBWG010003225.1, read on the forward strand.
TTAAATAATATTAAACGATGATACGAAATCACAACTGTATTGAACATACGTACCGATAATATTAAGTTTTCTTATTTCGTTCCCTTGGCATTGGTAGATTTGTAATCTTAAAATTGCAACAAATTAAAATTCTGTTTAGATATTCGCTTCGGAGACAAAGCAGCAGAGTTGATTCTAGTATTTACAAATCTGGCTTAAGAAATCACAGTTCCGAAAACGTAGAATACGTGTGGGCATTCTGAAACAACGTAGATCCCTAACCCTGATCCTAGACCATTAATCGTAGCCGAAACATTTATTCCCCAAAAATCTAATCCCAACCCTGACCCTGGCTTTGCTTGGGCTGGAACCAACAATCGCCACCATGGAGTTGAAGCATATCTCTGGAGTCGAAGTAGCGCCTTTCTGGTAAGTATGTCGTGTATATCCAACTGGATGATTGATCCAGTAGGTGTAGGAGCATTTTAATGAATAGTTGAACTTTCTTCCGTTAATCGCAACGGGTCAAACCATAAATGCCCAATTCTTTTCGCTTTACATCGATCGACCTTTTCTACGATAGATTTGGATTGCCCTTCACCCCCAGAGGCTGCAAGTTAGAGCTATATCAACACCGGAAAGGCTACAACTTACGCCCAAAGATTGCCGGACTCCGATTGATTCAGAGATGTATTTTGGGTAGACATAGATGTCCACTTAGGAAAAACAAAAGCTCTATGTTGTTGAAAAATCGTGTATTCTATAAAATGAAATACGTTTTAGAATACGCAGACGTATTCTGAATTGTCTTTTTTGTTTTGGCAAAATAAACTTACTAGGGCTACTATTTTGTCTTGGAAGTGAATGTTAGTCATTTTATCAACTTAGATATTAAGTGCGATCTTCTACGATTTGAGGTAAATGGAGTTTAGGAAAATTTTTAGTGAGATGCAGCTTTAATTATTTGTAGATCTGCATGATTATTGAACATATTTAGCCCGTATTTAACTAACATATATTAACAACTATGCGATAAAATGCATATTCTAAGTGTTTTTTATATATTTTTTGTATTAAATACCTTTAAAGCACGTAGCAGTACGCATACCGTATGCTACGTATGTAACAACAACATTGGAAACAGTCTGGCCTGCGTTGCTCTGGAGCCTACAATCATCATGCATCGCCCGAAAGCTTTTGTCTAAAGGTGCCGGAAACTGCGGAAAGTGGATGCCAGACATCCCAGAACAGAACGGAAGAGGAGTTTTCAATGTTCATACAACGATCAGGCTTATCCTCGTCACACTTAGAAAAAAGAGCACCCAAGGGACGAATTTAAAGGCCGGTAGACTTCAACGGTTTTGTGGGTACCACTTCTGTTGCAGACTGCAGATTTGTCGTCATCGTTAACTTGAGTACTGCAAGAGCTTGTTGCAGACTTCTCCGATTGGGAACGAGACAACTCGTTTCTTGCTGTGCCAGATCTGGAGATCAGCGGAACCCGAAGCCAGCTCTTTAGCGCGCCAGAGAGGCATCATCGGCGCGACGATCGGACGCGCTTTCCGGGATCGAAGTTTGAGCGGTGTGCATGCGATACGATCGAGAACAGCTCGCGTGCTCGATCCGATTTCGAGAGGATCCGGATTCGATCGATTTTCGATCGGCATCTGCGATCGATCCACGTTTACAGCCGATTTCGAAGCATCGAATCGATCGAGAATGGCATCTGCGATCGATCCACGTTTACAGTCGATTTCGAAGCATCGGATCGATCGAGAATGGCATCTACGATCGATCGATCGATCGATCGATGTCGAAAACTGATCGATTGCGATGGAGTAGAAGGAGCAGTGTATCGAATCGATCAATGGATCGATCGACAGAAGAAGCTGAATCAAGGAGCTGATGCTGCTGCTGATGCCAGAATTGGAAAGCAAAAAAAAACACTCACAAAAGCTGAAGAAATCAGAGCTTCAAAAACACGAAGTCAAAAACAAAAAACAAGAAGAAGAAAAAACAGAGCGCGCAACTAAACCGCGTCGTCGTCTTCTTCCCCGCTGCCATTGCTGCTGCTGCCATTGCCGCCATAGCTCTCTGCTGCCATAGCTTCTGCTCCAGTCTGCAGTCTGGTACACACACACTCTCTCTCTCTCTCTCTCTCTCTCTCTCTCTCTCTCTCGTTGTCTTCACTACTTGCTCTCTCTGTTTTCCACCCGACCAAAACCGCCCACGAAGGACCCCCCAAGAAGAATCCGAGAACGCTCTCATCCTGCTTCTCTTCTGCATGTTTTGCTTCCTCTTTTCCCCGTCGATGCTCTCGAAAGCTTCTGTCTTGCCGCGCCTATCCTTCCCTTGCGGGTTCTCTCTTCATCCATGGCTCATGCCCTGCGCAACAAAGAAAAAAGCCCAAAAAGGAAACACCCAAAACAATGGAACCAAGCACGAGAAAACCGCGTCTGGCAGCTCCCATTAGGGTTCCGGATCTTTTTGCCCACGGAAATCTGCACGATCTGCGGCGGGTGCATATGCGTTTTCGTGTGCATGTCTCACTAAGTGCACAGTCAATGTCACTTACCCCCGATGCTTGCTCTATGGGCACGCCCAAATAGCTCGATGTTTTTGATTCATCTGGAGAGCAACAAGCTCCACAGAGCTCATCATACTGATCCTTTGTATTTCAGCCACTTGATCGCCTATGGCATCTATTTCTATGCGAGCATGTGTTTGATCAGATGGCTCCGTGGAAAAATCTGCCGAGATTTTCCACCTGTGACCGTCGGATCCGTGCATTGACGTCTCCTCCAATGACCGTATCATTCCCTTCGTTAGCATGCTTCACAGAGTTTGGTCTTAGATCAAACAAGGGATTGGCCTTGTCTAAACCAAAATGATTAATATCATGTCAGCTTTCTATGTACAAGAAAGCTGCCCACAGTTGATCCATCATGGGTTCCTTTGTTCCGCGAATCTGTCTGTTATGAAGGTCCTTTTTATGACATGCAGATAGAGGAATTAGAGGTTTTGTAATTCTGAAAATTTTGTGCCTACTCAGTAGGTTCCAGTGATTTACAAATAGAAGATAGCGATAGAATCTGGAACCGGAAGAAGCGATTGTTGGTCGAAGGATGAAGGAAAGGGCTGTGACAGTTGAGGCAGGAGGTGAGCCTGGGCTAACCAAAAGAAACCATCGTTTCGAGAAGCTTCTAGAAACCCCGTGGGAAGGAGCTGCTACCCTAGCTGCTATTTTTGAACAAGTGTGCCAAAGACACAAAGGTCGACCTGCGTTTGGGACAAGGAAATTCATAAAGAAGGAAGCAGAGCTCAGTGCCGATGGCAGATCCTTTGATAAATTGACTCTGGGGAATTACGAATGGATAACCTTTGGCGAAGCATTCGAGCAAACATGTAATATTGCATCTGGATTGGTTGCACTTGGCCACAGTAGAGATGAAAGATGCGCCATATTTGCAGAAACAAGAGCAGATTGGTTTGTGACTCTCCAGGTAATCAAACCTTGTGTGGTAAGAGTATACGAGTTTACTTCTGTATTTTGTGAAAGGGTTGAATTGGTTTCCTTCTGTAGGGCTGTTTCCGTCAGAGTATCTCTGTAGTGACGGTATACGCTTCATTGGGGGAGGAGGCTCTTGTTCATTCCATCAACGAGGCGAGTTTATCAAACCAAATTTAGAGAAGCAATAGTAGTCATATATTATTGAGCTTTACCAGGGAATCAATCACATTTTTGTATTTTGGTTTGAACAGACAGAAGTATCGACGATTATTTGCGACCGCAAACAGTTCAAAAAACTTGTTGATGTGAGCAAAGGACTTAATATTGTCAAAAGAGTGGTGGTGATGGAGGATGCTGAGGATCTGTCGGAGATTGTATGTCCCAGCTCAGTGGCCTGGACAGTGACATCCTTAACCAAAGTTCAAGAGCTTGGAAAAGAAAAGCCTATTGAAGCCAACCTACCAACGCCCTCTGATGTGGCTGTTATCATGTACACAAGTGGTAGTACAGGTTTGCCCAAGGTAAAAAAAGCATCTGAATGCCATCAACCTAAAAAAGCAAAGCATGCAAACGCTAGAAACTTCTCACAACTGATCACAGGGGGTGATCATGACACATGGAAATATGGTAGCAACTGTTGCTGGTGTTACAGCTGTTCTTCCCGACGTTACTACAAACGATCGATACTTGGCTTACTTACCCCTAGCTCATGTTCTTGAGCTTGCTGGTGAGGTAATCCTTGTTCGATATACATAATGGGGACCCTTCCAGAAACTATACACTAATGAAAGAATGTTTCCAGTGTACACTTAATGCTGCAGGAGCTGCAATAGGGTATGGCTCGCCCTTAACTTTGACAGCTAATTCGAGTAAAGTGAAAAAGGGTACAAAAGGGGACGCATCAGAGCTCAAGCCAACTTTAATGACTGCTGTACCCACTATATTAGACCGTGTTCGGGATGGAATTCGAAAGATGGTTGTAGCAAATATCTACATGCAAACCTTGTGTATTTGCCTGGAATCTTATCAGCAATTTTGTAAACCCTTTTTGCAGGTTGAGACAAAGGGAGGGCTAACCAAGTCAATGTTTGATTTGGCATATAAAAGAAGTTTGGTTGCACTAGAATCGAGTGGTGGTGGATTTTGGACTTTAGAAAGGATGCTTTGGGACTCATTAATCTTCAACAAGGTTCGGGCTGTCCTCGGAGGTTCGCTGCGGCTTTTGTTGTCTGGAGGAGCACCGCTTTCTAGAGACACACAACGATTCATAAATATCTGCTTTGGGTACAAATATCTGTTTTTTTTATGCCAAGATAGTGAACTACCCTAGTGTGTTGGATTTTTACCAAAGTAATACCAAGTTCCCAAAGAGTATTCATCTACCACGAAATTTATAACCATTTACATTAATCTGGTACTTTTCTGATAACTTAGGCATGCTGGTAAACACCTGCAGAATGTTTTCTTTGGCTGTCATAATTTGCATAATTTGATCTTCAATGCATGCATCCATCCATAATGTAAACGATAGGTTATCTGACATTGAAAATGGCTATAGGGCACCCATCATTCAAGGGTATGGTCTTACAGAGACATGTGCCGGGGCATGTTTTACAGAATTTGATGATATTTCTGTAGGCCGTGTCGGACCACCTGTTCCACATTGCTATGTTAAGGTATAGAGAAGACAGAAATCCTGTACTTATGAGGAAAATTTAAGAAATGATTCCATGCAAAGCATATTTGGTTCCATTACAGCTGATTAATTGGGAGGAAGGGAATTACAAGATTACCGATAGCCCATTAACAAGAGGAGAGATTGTCATCGGTGGACCTTCCGTCACTCTTGGCTATTTCAAGAACCAAGAGAAGACTGATGAATCATTTAAGGTTTCATCATGATATTTGTTGTTTTGCTTCTAGAAGTTCCGACTCCTAAAATGCAATTCTAACATAATTCTTTGGTGCGCTTCAAAAGTTGGATGAGACTGGTATGCGATGGTTCTACACTGGAGATATCGGGCAGTTCCATCCCGATGGGTGCTTAGAGATAATTGATAGGAAGAAGGACATCGTAAAACTTCAGCACGGAGAGTATGTATCTTTAGGAAAGGTGAGGGGAGACAATTTTTGCAAGGGGCACTTTAGCATGCCATTTCTTATTACTAAACAAATGCTGTCTAATTAATTTTTGTACGCAGGTGGAATCTGTTCTTGTAGCCAGCCCATATGTCGAGAACATCATGCTGCATGCTGACCCATTCCGTGATCATTGCGTGGCTCTCGTGACTGCATCACAGGTAGCAATAGAGAATTGGGCACAAAAGGAGGGTATCGAGTATACGGACTACCCGAGCTTGTGTTCCAAAGAGCAAACTGAAAAAGAAATCATCAAATCTTTACAGAAGGTCAGATTCCTCAAACTTTTGGCCTCTAAATGTAATGCTGAATTGGAGGTGGGAAGCACCTCAATGGACCCACCACAAACGCGTCCTTTTGCGAAATAGGGCTCGTAGAAAACGACTTTGACCATTGGTTGCGTGTCGTAGATAGATAAAAGTCACAGGTGCAATCGTGGAAGATCAATGTGAAGGTTGAAAGAAACTGGAAAAATGTGCAATGGCCAGATCATAGAGGTTGCTTGTCTTAACTAACATACATCGGGCTTGTGCAACGCGTACATGTTGCACATGTATGCATGTGTATTGTTGCTGGTTATCTTGAATTTGCTGGATTCATCGTCAGGGGAAGAGAGATTAACACCTTGTGTGTCATTGATGCAGGTAGCGAAGGAGGGAAAACTGGAGAAGTTTGAAATACCTGTGAAGGTCAAGGTTCTTCCAGAGCCATGGACACCGGAGTCGGGGCTAGTCACAGCAGCCATGAAGTTAAAGAGGGAAGTCCTCCGGAAGGCCTTCGCTGACGAACTTGTTCATCTATACTCTTGATATGCAATGGCTCGCGATAGCTGACTCGGATCGATTCTGGCTTGTAGACAAAGAAGACATTTGTACAAATAAGAAGAAATATCGAAACGAACGAGTCGAAGCTTGCGCAATATTTTTATATTGCAATTTGTATCTTGACCACGAGAAACATTGTTTCAATGTAATTGAAGAAGATTGCTACTCTTGTCTGGTATTTAGCCATGGGCTACATACGTCGTCGACATCGCAGGTCAACCCAACATCTTTTCTCAATCGATTCAAAAGCAGGGAAATGGAAATCCGTCTCCTCTCTGTTTTGTGATTTGTGATTTGAGAATTGTGGAAATCAGGCGCAAACTACAGTTCATTTGTTGATGTATCCATTGGCTGTCGGCTCATTGTGTGATGCGAAGAGAAGGAATGAATTTAGGGTTTAGGGATTGTGTCGAGGACTAGTTTTAGGGTTTGTTGCGTTCATCGCAGGCCCAGTTTAGGTAACCACTGGTATGTGAAGATGTCAAACCATATAGCCAAATCAAGAAGCTATCTGCGATAACGAAAACCCGTTACGTAATAGAATGCTCTGTATGTTGCTGACGGTTTGTCAACTGCTCCGGAGATTCGCGTTTTGCCATACGCATGGCAGACGAACGAAGAATGCTCGCCGGCTAAATTGCTCTATGGACATCGGTCCCACAAACCCTAAACTTGGAACCCCTGACCAAAAGCAGATTCTCCGGCATACCCCGAACCTCACACCCTAAACCCTAAACCGATGGGCTTGAGCAGGCGCTAGCAAGCGATTCAAGAGAGACGAGTGTGAAGCTGGAAAGCAGAGCTAAACAAAAATGATGAAGGTTTCATTTCTTCAATAATCAAAGGCCGTATCCGAAACCCTAACTAAGCCATAAGCCGCAAACCCTGGGCCTAAGCCCTAGGCCCTAAACCCTAAACCCTAAAACCTAAGCCCGAGGCCCTAGGCCCTAGGCCCTAAACCCTAAAACCTAAGCCCGAGGCCCTAGGCCCTAGGACCTAAACCCTAAGCCAGCCCGAAACCCTAATCCCTCACTAAGACCTAAGCAAGCCCTAAACCCTAATCACTAAGCCCTAAGCAAACCCTAGGCCCTAAGCCCTAAACCCTAAACCCTAATCACTAAGACCTAAGCAAGCCCTAAGCCCTAAGACCTAAACCCTAAACCCTAAGCCTTGAGCCTTAAACCCTAAACCCTAAGCCCTAAGACCTAAACCCTAAACCCTAAGCCTTGAGCCTTAAACCCTAAACCCTAAGCCTTGACCCTTAAGCCCTAAACCCTGAGCCTTAAACCCTAAACCCTAAAACCTGAGCCTCAAACCCTAAACCCTGAGCCTTAAACCCTAAACCCTAAGCCCTTAAACGTGCAGAGAAGGGTTTTTATGGGCACGTTCACACCTGTCCGACCTTATTTTGGGCGTTTCTTGCTTTTGACGTTTATCTGAAGACTGAAGAAGAGTTCGCCGTCTTCGGTTTCTAGGGCTTCGAGCTGCTTCACGCAGACACAGTCCAGACCTTCCCCGCCATCGCCAAGCTCCTGTGCCATCGCCGAGCTCCTGTGCCATTGCCGAGCTCCTGTGCCATTGCCGAGCTCCTGCCCTCTTCTTCGGTTGCACCCTCGGCTGATCCGACCTCCGATCCCATCCTCCAGGTACCCATCGCTCCCTGTCTTCCTTTTTACATGAGCTTGCTCCCTTCCCGCCTCCCTCCATGGCGAAGAACGATGGCGACCAGCGCGTCCTCGCTACCGCGCAGCACATCGTGCGCACGCTGGGGAAGAACGAGCAGCTGACCGAGGACATGATCCGGATCCTCTCCACGTTCGACGACCGCTTCTCGAACATGACCGGCTTCATTCACGAGAACCACACGCCCTCCATATCCTCGGCGCTCCGGAAGATGGAGGAGAGCCTCGGGAAGTCCGAGGAGACCGTGAGGAGATGGGAGAGTCGTGTTGTGCAGGGCGGCGTCATGATATGGGGGGATGCTTCGGGCAATCTTCAAGAGGCCGACGCATATGTGAAAGCTGTAGATGAGTTGTATGCTTTGACACGGGCCCCCTGGGCTGAGAAGGAGTTCGTAGCTCGGGCTCAAGGCGCCCTCGCAATCGCTGTGCCCCGTCTGAAAGAAGAATTCCGCTGCTTGCTTGTGCTCAACAGCGAGAGCGTTGATGGTGATTGGCTTATGTACTACACCCACCATGGAAATCGGGACGAAATCCAGTCTGGAGTAGCCTATTCTTCTTCAGATGATGATGATGAGAATGATGACGACGACGACAAAGAGATTCCAGTCGCTCATCCAGTCAGCGAATTCAATGCCTTGTTCGATCCCGTTCCACCGGAGAGAGCTCGAGATTTGAATACCATAATCCGATGCATGGCAAGGATCGGAGCTGTCCAGGAGTGTAGCAAAGTGTATGTGAATGTGAGGAAAACTGTCTTGGAACAAAGCTTATATAGGCTCGGCCTTGAGAGGCCGAATCCTGAGCTTATCCAAAAGATGAGCTGGGAGGTTCTGGAAGTGAAGATAAGGAAATGGATACAAGCCTTGAAGGTAGGTGTTCAGGTGATTTTCTCTGCTGAGAAAAGGCTGTGCGATGTCGTCTTTACTGGTTTGAGCGGTGAGGGAGAAGCAGCATTCGAAGAGCTAGCTTCCGATTCGTTTATGCAATTCTTGTTGTTTGGGAAGGTAGTGGTGATGACGCGTCGAACGCCCGAAAAGCTCTTCAGAGTCTTGGATATGTATGAGGTGCTTAAGGAACTACTTCCCGATATCAGTAGCTGTTTCCGAGGTGAAGGGGTCCGATCAGAGATAAGGACAGTTCTTGGGAACCTTGGAGAAGCTGCTCGGGGAATCTTGCATGAGTTTGAAATTGCAATTCAAAAAGATGCTGCCAAGACCCCTGTGGCAGGTGGAGCCTTCCATCCTCTCACTCGATATGTTATGAACTATATCAAGTTTCTGGTGGAATACACAGCTTCTTTAGAGCAGCTCCTCAGAGGCCGGAAAAGAGAAGTCCCGAGGTCATTGGGTGTAGAGACATTTGGTCTCTCAGAGGGCTTAATGGAAAACACTAGGAATGATTCAGAGCGCTTATCACCTTTAGCAGTGCAAGTTATGTGGCTTATTGTCCATTTGGAAAGAAACCTCGAGGGCAAGTCGAAGCTCTATTCAGACCCTGCCATGACTTTCTTGTTTCTCATGAACAATGTGCATTACATCTTGCAGAAGGTGAAACAATCAGAAGTAGCTACTCTTCTCGGGGATGGTTGGATCCGTAAGCATTCTGCCCAGGTTCGTGTGTATGCGGAGAATTATGTGAGAACCGCGTGGCAACGAGTGTTCTCGTATCTTAGGGATTTTAATGGAAGGTTAGCAAGTGGAATTTCAAGGTTTGCAATGAAAGAGAGGCTCAAGAATTTTAACCTCACTTTTGAAGAGGTCTGTGGAGCTCAGAGAAATGCTGTTGTGCCTGACCCACAACTCAGAGAAGAGCTGAGGATCACCATCGCCGAGAGACTTATTCCGGATTATCACTCATTCGTGGAACGCTTTAGGAACTGCTTGGAAACAGAGCGACAACTTGATAAGTATCTGAAATATACTTCTGACGATTTGGAAAATTGCGTGATTGACTTGTTTGATAGCTCTCGATAGGAAGCCTGCCACAATCAAACTAGCACGATAACTATACTCATCTTAGGTCCTGATACATAAGCCTGAACTGTGAAGCTTGTATTGTTTTACTCCTATTGCATCCACTCAAAACTGGTTCGCACTCACTATGATCCCTCTAATTTGTACCAATTTACACTCACATTATCTGCTGTATAAAAACCCTAGTTATGAGCTGCTGATGTGCCTTTACAGAATTGGAAAGGGTTCTATTCTCTGGATGTTGGAGATGGTTTTGTGTGGTCTTTTCAAGCACCAGCCTCAGACTCTTGTTTGTAATATGATGTAAACCAATGTTAGTGCTGTGAAAGTTGTGTGGCTTGCATCAGGCTCTTGACCGTGGAGGACATGCACAGCTTACCTTCTGGTCTGGGTTATGGTATTGAATGAGTTGCTGACAGCCTGAAAAAGGTCTTGCAAACTCTAAGAAAGTCATTGAGATCCATGAATTTGGTGGGGAGTAGCTCAAACACTTTCACTGTTGCTCTACAAGTGCTCGGATTTGTTGATGTGCGAGTTGGGGATTTCCAGTTTTATCCATGTAAAGAGAGCTCGATCCTTGCTATGGTACATTGGACAAAAGCCACTTGCTTGGTTCTACACGCACCATGTCTTGTCAACAGAAGTTATCGCTAATCGATGAATTCCTAATTGCTTCTGTGGCCAAGAGATTCTATCATTCTCTTACTGATCGCTTCCCATCTGTCTCTTCTTATGTTCACCAATTCAAAATCTTCCTAGTGCTGTTTACTAATTTGCTTCTTACTTCCTGCTGTTGCTTACTAATCTAGTCGCTTACTCACTGCATTACATTAACAGAAGTTCATCATTTCAGACTCGAATTGATTTGATGGTAATCAACTGATCGAGCGTAAATTTCAGACGTTAATCTGGGATTAGGCGTTAAAAAATGTAATTAATCAATTTGTGAGGCGTTTCTTTTCTGCTAATTTTTCCCTTTATTTATTTACTGATTAGAGGGACGAAAAAGGCGCAGAAAGAACAAATTGGCCTAAAGTCAAAAAGAAGCGGGAAACCGCAAAATATAAAAAAAAAACATTTCTAATATTATCCCCACAATAATAATAATAATAATTATTATTATTAGAATTATTATTTCAACTTGAATGATTGTTTTGGGGATGCCAAAGCTTCGCACGTGCGAGACCGTAAGAACCTTCGGACATTGTTCCATGGATGGCATGCATGCATATCCTGCATGTGCCCCCACGCATCAAATCATGATGCATGGATGCATGCCCTGCATCATGATGCATGATTCATGCACACACACGCACGCACGCAAGCACACATGCGCATGTGCATCGCACATGCACGCGACCGCATGGCATGCATGCAGCGTGCTTACCATCGCATCGCATCGGATCGCATGCATGCATTTGCAGCGTGCTTACCATCGCATGCATGCATGCATGCCATCCGTGGCAAAAAATTGGACACGCGGGAAGCGGATCATATTTTGGAACGGACGGTTGGAGATGCGGGGGGTTAGAATGGACGGTGGAGATGGGGGGAGCGGAGCGGGGACGCGAGTAAAAACAAAAAAACGAAAAACAAAACAAAACAAAAAAGAGGAGTTCAAACGGTCCTGAGAAAACAAAGAAGCGTGAACGTTTTTTTTCCTTTTTTCCCCTTTTTTTTTGTTTTCTGATCAGGACGGAAAAAATTAGAAAAAGAAAAAGGAGGGAGAAAGAAAAAAAGGGCGGTAAAAAATTGGGGGCGGTGACGTCATCGGAAGCGAATTAAAATAAATAAATAAGCAGCTAAATCGACGATGGAAATTCGCATTGATCGAATTAAACAAAAATCAAAATCCGCGGGACAGGGACAGACAAAAAAACAAATAAAAATAAAAATAGAAAACAGGAGATTTGTTTTTGCTTTTGTTTGTTTTTTGAACCTTCGAAATTCGAAAAACGAGGAAAAAGCGAGAAAACAAATTAGAAGGTATTTTTTGGCCAAGAATAAATAAAAAAAAGGAGAAACGAAAAAACCCGAAAAAAAAGAAAACAAAATACATCTCCCGCTCCAAAAATTCGGTCTGTCTTTCTTCTCTCTTCTCTGCAGGTCTCCCGCCATAGCTTCGGTTTCCGCCATAGCTTCGTTTTCCGCCATAGCTTCTTATCCCTTCCCGCCTTCTCCCCCCCCCCAATTGCCCCCCCGCTCCTTCTTCGGCTTTCCCTTCCCTCCTCTTTCGCCATAGCTTCTCCTCCGCCATGGCCGCCGCTCCCATCTCCAGCCCCCCCTCAAGCTTCTTCTTCTCCGATCTTCCCCCCGCGAAGCCGCACAGCAGCAGCAGCGCCTCCGCCTCCGCCTCCGCCGCCATGTCCTCCAATTACAGCCGCAAGGAGAAATCCCTCGGCCTTCTCTGCGAGAAGTAAGCTCCTTCCCCCTCCCTTTCCTTCTTCTCTCTGCTATTTCCCTCCCCTCGTTACTGGATTAAGAGTCACGCCACCACGAGCGATTTCCTTCCCCCCCGACCTTCCTTGTTGTGTTAACCTCCCGTCCTTCCTCTCTCTGCCTCGCAGCTTCCTGCACCTCTACAGCAACGAGCAGCGGGAGTTCGTCAGCCTGGACGATGCTGCGAATCGCTTAGGTATATTTGACGAATCCATTATTCCTTTCCTGCTCTGAATTTTGGCCTGTGAGGATGAACGCGGCTTTCTTACGCACTCGATTATCATCAGGTGTCGAACGTCGAAGGATTTATGACATCGTCAATGTTCTGGAAAGCATTCAGGTACGTGTAATTCGATGGCTTCCTTCTATACATAAATAACGAACGAGTTCTGCTACGCATTAGCTAATGCTTGCAAGACTGCTCTCAGTCAAATTCTTGTTGGACGTCAACGTGTAGGATTTATCATAATGAGGAGTTGCTTCTGTATATGTATCTGTTCTACTCTAGGGAATGTGTTCAATATTTTACTTATTGCTGATCACTTCTTCATTTTTCTTGAGATCCATTCGAAATAGCCTTTCAGATTATGAATTAACACGTGTTGCCTAGTGTACAATATTTGTGCTTAACAAGGTGAATTGTAATTCTTTCATTCCGACAAAGCCTTCTGTGGTTTCTTGTGACGATAGATTTTGGTGCGTAAGGCAAAGAATCAGTACACTTGGCATGGATTTAGCAGAATCCCTGAAGCGCTAGAAGCACTTAAGGTTGGCATACCCTTCATGAAGCCTGGAATCGCTTCTTATTTCTCCGTCCAGTTTACATAATGTGATGATTCCTCGCTTTTGTATGGATTGGCTCAAATGTTGTGCTTCGTTTACTGTAATCAACAGAGAGATGCTGTGGCACGTGGAAACCGTTTAGCTAGTTTTAGAGGCACTGAAGCAGCGGCATGCGGTGATAATAATGTATGCTGAACTTGCCAGACTGCGCTGTTTCAATCAATGTAGGTATTATCCTCTGGAACGTTCCTTCTCTAACTTATCTCAAGCTATTACTGCAGGAAAGCGAGGTCGAAGATGAAGAAGACCGTGAAGAAGATGAGGACGAAGATGATGGAGCCATCACTTTCCAGAACGAGAATTCTGCTTCTAATATCAACAACAGTCCTGTTTCCGTCTTGAATATAGAGGAGCCCATGCTTCTTTTGGACATGAAATATGGCGCTTCTCAATCAACTTCAGCAAAGTCTGGATCTGGTAATTAGAGTAAGAATAACATGTTCCCCTTGTGTAAGCTCATCTTTTAAAACATTACCTTATGTCTCCTATATCATCTGCAGAAACAAGGAGAGAGAAGTCGCTTGGTCTTTTAAGCCAGAAATTTGTTCAACTTTTCCTTGTATCTAAAGTGAGCGATTCTGTTTCAAAACACGTTTTTCTCTTTGGAAATATGTCTTGTGATTGTTTCCCTAATTGATGGTAAGAATATTTTTACTGAGTTTTTATTGGTTTACTGAACGTTGCAGACGAAAATTGTCTCACTGGAAGATGCTGCAAAGGTGTTGCTCGAAGATTGCAATGAGTCATCTCACAAATTAAAAAGTAATGCTTTAGTGTGTAAAATTTTTTGCAACGAAATTTTTGCTATTGAACTGCTTTCGTAACATGAAAACTGCTTCGCCATTTACAGCTAAAATACGGAGGCTGTATGACATTGCTAATATATTCTCTTCCATCCGATTGATAGAAAAGGTAATATTCATGTCTCCAAGCCTGCTATTATTATATATCCAAGGGTGGGTGATGAAGCTATAATTAAAAATGTATGTAGTTTTGTTTAGTAAAGTTTCCTAGTCGTTTCTGCAGACCAATGAAACCAAGAATAGAAAGCCAGCTTTCAGGTGGCTGGGCGTGAAGGGAGTTGATGGAACATGTGGTACGCATCATATCTTAACACATCGACTTCTGTGAGTTGAGTAGAAGGAAGCCCTCATACTCTTTCTGTTTAAATATTTCAGCTAACACGAAAGCTTCCCCTGTACTCGAGCCTTTAGACTTGGAGAGGGCGAAAAGAGCTAGATGTGGGGCAGAGGAGTCCAGCTTCGAACAGAAATGCATGAAAAGAAGTAATGATAATAAGATGAAGCCACTTCAGAGCAGAAATAGCAACAGTATAGCCAGTCCTATTTATAATCCTGTTCCATGTTATCCAAGACGGAAAGGAGATGGTGCGTCTTGCCCAAATGTAGGATCACCTGCCACTCATAGTAGTGCTTCAAAACTAAACCTATGTTCTAATGGAGGATGGCGGGAGTGGACCAATTCAACATCACAAAGACGCAGTCAATCAGTACAAACATGTGGTGATCTAAAGAAGAAAACCTCATGGAATAATGAAAACAAGGATCCACTGCATGATGAAAACAAGGATGAATGGAGTAATGAAAAAAATCCTTGCTTTGTGTCTTCATATGCTGGTGGTGGATGTGGCAGGGCAAGCTGCCAATGTACAAACTCAAAAGCTACACATGGAAATTCTGTGCCTTTCTTCATGAATTTCCTTTCAACACCAGTCTTTTGTCCTTTCCAATCTGCGGATAAATGCCAGCAAAATGACAGTGATGGAGACCAGGAGAATTGTCACACGAAATCTGGAGGCACCAAGGATGTGATGTGCTTCAATGCGGGCCCTCTTCAGTATCAAAATGAAGGTACAAAGTAGGCATTAGTTGAAAGCTGAACTGTTCTTGAGTTTTTTTTCTTCTAAGATGCAGTTAAATTTCAATGTCTACAAAGTCATTTTGGTTTCATCCCGCTGCTATAGTCCCTGTCTTCTTGATCATTTTGAACCTAGTTGTCAGTTTCCTTTGCCTGTGGTTCGTATTTTCTTGATTGTCGAACATTTTTACTGATGGGAAAGCTAATGTGGGCTGGAATTTGTTTTATTCATATGGTTGCAGTTCTTAATCAGATGTTCGGCCACTATATGGAAGCTTGGAAATCATGGTATTTGCAAGCAACTGCTTGTTCTATGGGTCCTCATCCTGCCACTCATGATTCTATGCACAGCACATGATGATGATGATGGAATTCTTGTATATCTACTGGAGGGAGTGCTTTGCTCCATTCGACTGCCCCATTTGTTGTATCCTTCACCCAAATAATTTGATCTTTGGATTATGGCTTTGCCCCCTCATGATCATAATAAGATGAGGAGGTGCATCAAAGACGCATAGTAACCATGTTTCTTGAGGTAGAACAAAAGTGATTGTGGGGTTATCTCTACCCCCCTTCATGGTTCTACACAAAAAAACAGACTTTAGGATGAGCTCCTTAGGATTAGTAACATAGTCGGTTATATAGGGCCCTTAGGTTAGAAGGAAATCACGTTTGAGTTCTGGACAGGCTCACTTGTTACAATAAGCTTCCAAGGCATACTGGTTTTTGCCCATTTTTGGTTGGATTAATTGTGTAAAATGCTTCTGCTTACTCTATTGTCAACTACTGTGCCAAGTGTTTCTGATTGGATTGCTGAGCAACTGATGAATTATGATTTGCTGTTTTCTAGATGTTCATGCCGTGACGGGAAACCTATTCTTAAGAGTCAGTTATATCAGGTACATTCCCCTTCATTGGCAGCATGTTATTTCGGCAATCTTATCCCACTCTTATCCCACTACCAATCATGTTCTCAATGAATCAGCCGGCCATGGGATTGAAAACAATAGGTCGAACATGGTTAGGTCTGCTGTATAAATGTATCATTAGAATGTAGTTAAGAATCGTATCAAATATCTAGTGAAGGAAACCTCAGCCCCTTCGTGTAATGAAGAAAAAATCTTAGTTGGGTTTGACGAGGGCCTAGGTCCCATAATCAGTACGTAGAGAAATAAACTGATCTTTCCGTACATAACCATGGAAATGCACACTTCCGAGTCTTAGGATCATAAACATTAATCGTTTACATCAAATCAAATTTGAACCAACGAAATGTGTTAATGTATCTTATACACCGCACCCTCCTCTATTACAGTCATGTTAAACAACGCTAGTTCCACCACTCTTGTTTTGCTTCGTCTTACCTCACCTTTGTGTTAGTCTCGCTCACGTTCTGCCTTTGACAGTCAGTTCGTTCGCGCTTCTGCTGATGCTCCATCATTAGAGATAGGAAAACAACGAATCCCGCTATCACATCTCGCCGAGCAAAGCTTGGCAATGTTAGCGGCATTGCATATAGTCCACATGGATACACGCGATTTCCAGCTGAGCGCTCTATTTTCGTTCACCACCCACTTCGTAGTAGTAATTTCATTACATATAGGCA
The DNA here is from genome assembly GCA_037176905.1 of Azolla pinnata. Taxonomy (NCBI): domain Eukaryota; kingdom Viridiplantae; phylum Streptophyta; class Polypodiopsida; order Salviniales; family Salviniaceae; genus Azolla; species Azolla pinnata. Next base: position 32,344 of record JBBBWG010003225.1, read on the forward strand.
ATTCTCTATGTTCGTTCACCACCCATTCATAGTAGTAATTTCATTACATATAGGCAATTCGGCAACAAGTGGCTTCAGCAGAATTGGTACACCAATCCAAGGGGGGTAGGTAAAGAGCAAAAGCAAGCATGCTATCATCGTGGGCATTCCATTTGATTCCCACGGTCTTTTGTCGGATCCGCAACCGCATCCCTTCGCTCGAAGTTACGAATGACCAGCGGGGATCGAATCGGGTTGCTTTCTATTTCTCGTTCTCGTGAGTTACGATCGAGCTTCGCATAAAAGGCTGTTTGTTTGTTGGACGGGGGAGCAGATCCGACGAGAAGCCTCTCACAATCCAGAATCCAGGGCCAAAAATCCGTTTTCTCCTTTCATCTACAACGATCGTATGCTTCATTTCATATGTACGTGAGTGTGTATCGATTACCGTATGCGTACTTCTGCATGTATATCTGAGCGTATGCGGACACTTGGGGCGTATACCTGACCGTATGGGTACATGTAGAGAATACACTTCTATTAGGGGGAAAAATCACAGGCCTGTAATTCCCCTATAAAAGGGCCCAAACCCTAGAAATTCCGCCCTTCTTCTTCGCGACCAGTTTCTCTGAGGGTCCAGAACAGCGACTCGGAACAGAGAGACAGCAGCGCGAAAGCTTCGCAAGGTCGAGCTATGGCGGAGAACGGCGGCGGCGGCGGCGGTGGCGGCGCAGGCAGCGGCGAGACCGACCACAACATCGAGATATGGAAGATCAAGAAGCTCATCAAGGGCCTCGAATCTGCCCGCGGCAATGGCACCAGCATGATCTCCCTCATCATGCCCCCCCGCGATCAGATCGCTCGCGTCGCCAAGATGCTCGGCGACGAGTTCGGCACCGCCTCCAACATCAAGAACCGCGTGAATCGCCAGTCCGTCCTCGGCGCCATCACCTCCGCGCAGCAGAGGCTCAAGCTCTACAACAAGGTCCCCACCAACGGCCTCGTCCTCTACACGGGCACCATCGTCACCGACGACGGCAAGGAGAAGAAGGTCACCATCGATTTCGAGCCCTTCAAGCCGATCAACGCCTCCCTGTACCTCTGCGACAACAAGTTCCACACGGAGCCCCTCAATGAACTGCTCGAGTCGGACGACAAGTTCGGCTTCATCGTCATGGATGGGAATGGTGCGCTGTTTGGAACCCTAAGCGGGAACACTCGCGAGATCCTGCACAAGTTTACTGTCGATCTCCCCAAGAAGCATGGCAGGGGAGGCCAATCTGCCCTGCGTTTTGCACGCCTTCGGATGGAGAAACGCCATAATTATGTTCGGAAGACCGCGGAGCTCTCCACTCAGTTTTTCGTGAACCCTGCCACAAGCCAGCCGAACATCTCCGGCCTGATCCTTGCCGGATCCGCTGATTTCAAGACGGAGTTGAGCCAGTCAGATATGTTCGATCCCCGCCTGCAAGTGAAGATCTTGAAGGTAGTGGATGTCTCGTATGGTGGGGAGAATGGATTCAATCAGGCCATCGAGCTCTCTGCTGAGGTTCTTGCCAACGTGAAATTCATCCAAGAGAAGCGGCTGATTGGCAAGTACTTTGAAGAGATAAGTCAAGACACGGGAAAGTATGTCTTTGGCATCGAGGACACTCTGAAAGCTCTGGAGATGGGTGCTGTTGAGACTCTGATTGTGTGGGAGAATCTCGATGTGAACCGGTACGTGGTGAAGAATGCTGTCACCTCAGAGGTCCTGATCAAGCATCTTACCAAGGAACAAGAATTGGATCAATCAAACTTCAGGGATCCTGGCTCAGGTGCAGAACTCGAGGTCCAAGAGAAGCAATCTCTGCTCGAATGGTTTGCAAATGAGTACAAGAGATTTGGCTGCACGTTGGAATTTGTGACCAACAAATCTCAGGAAGGATCGCAATTTTGTAGAGGTTTCGGAGGTATTGGTGGAATCCTCCGCTATCAGCTCGATATGAGGACCTTTGATGATCTTTCTGACAATGATGAAGCGTATGAAGATTCTGACTGACGCCAGGCCCTTCCACATCAAGAAGATGGGAGCCTCGAGCATGATTCTGATCCTTTGGCTTCCGTCTTCTCCTCTGCTAGATCACCATCCACGATAGTGAAAAAATGCCAGAACATGCTAAGTTATGTAGCTTTCGTGGAGGAAAAGTGTAAGTTCTCCTGACCCTACTGGATCATGACATTGCTTGTCAGTTTTATGGTTGCACATGTCAGTTTTAAAGTTCTAACATGATGTGTAATATAGATTTTGCTAGCAGAAATATAATCAAATTCTGTTCTATTGTTGAAAGCGAGGGCAAATTGATGGGTCTTTCTTCATTCTTGTATTCATTAAGTAGTGAGGATTTAGAGGAATAGGACAAAATTATAGTTGCTCTTTATGGCAAGGATTTGATGAATGAGATGCAGCTATAGTTTTGAATAATGAATTTATTCTAGAATTAACAGCACAAATTAACTTCTTGTCTCATTCATATAATCATGATGAGTTTGTGAGGCTGTGGAAGGATAGGGCACGCTTTTCGTAGCTCACTTATGGAAACGATTTGATGAGAGAGATGTGGCGACAGTATTGAACCTTGAAATGGAATTATTCTCACAGACCTAATTATTCAGCATGAATTTTGAGATACTCAATTTTTAGCTTAAAGAGTAGTATTAATTTTTTGGAAAAGAAAGCCAGAAAAGTTTCTGAGATCTGTTTGTACTGTTGGTGGGTTCACAGCTTCTAAATTCTGTGTCTTTTTGTATTGAACAGTAAAAATGAAAAACTTTTTATCATTCCCTCTTCTTTGTCTGCTGTGGTTTTTGCAGGTTGTTGAAGATAAATTGCCATAATTATCTGAGCATGCTCAAAACATATGCCGTGAATTCTGCCTCTCTGCGAGAGAGAAAGGCACTACTTCATTACGAGTTTCAGTTTGATTGCTAGCCTAATCTCATCTGAGGACGAAAATGTTTTAGTACTATTAATTTTCATGTATTTTGTGCATCCATCCATCCATATGTGCTCTTTACACGCTCTTGTTAGGAGACCTTGAAAGGCATATTTTTCAAGACGTTTTGTTTTGAAGCACCGCTGTTATTATTGTTAGGAATAATGTCTTCTTGAGCTGTTACTGTGTTTTCTTCCTTGTTGAACGACAAATTCAACAGAACAAAAAGAGCTGCTTTTTGGTTATTTTTTTCATTTTTTCAAATCTCCTGTCTTCATGGTCTCTCTGCTGCTATATTTTAAGATCGAGCCATTTTTCTACTTTAAGCGGAAGACACCAAAGCTCGTTTGAATATGGCAGTGTTATGTTCTATCGGAGTGTTGTGGTTGAAAATGGAAGTTGTTAAAGCTCCTTTGGTTATGGCAATGTTATGGTTGAAATTTCCTTGGTTATTGCAAAGTTATGGTTGAAATGGAAGCTGCTAAAGCTCCTTTGGATATGGCAATGTTATGGTTGAAATCAGAGTCACCAAAGCTCCTCTAGATATGGCAGTGCTATAGTTGAAATGGAACCATATTTCCTATGGGTATGGCAGTGTTGTGGTTGAGATGGAAGTCACCAAATTTCCTATGGATGTGGCAGTGTTATGCTTCTGTAAGCTGTTGTGCTGTTTTGGTTGGAAGGTAACTGAAGTGTTGTTTCTTAGGACTATTTGTGTTTTGTAATGGAAGATAATTGCAAGCTTTGTGTGAGAAAATGCTTAATTATATATGCTCCTGGTGCTTATCTACTAGAGAGCAAATCTAATTGCTCTTTACATTGATCAGAACTGTGAAGTGTTGTGCAGAAACTACTTGGTCATCTCTTTCTGTCCATATGGAAGCTTCTATGAAAGAGACTTGTTCGTTGGATATGTGGGTTGATCCATTCGACCTTTGTATTTCTTGGCGGGAACAGTCGCTAACTTAACTACGTGACAAGTAGCTCTAACTTAACTTTCAAGGCAATGGAGTCAATAGAAAGAAAAAAAAGCATTGCATTGAAATAGGTGCGGTGGAAAAAGGCTAGCTGGGTTCGGCAGCTTCTGTGTAGATTCTGGAAGCTTGATGAATTGTTAGCTCTCGAGGCACCTTCCGTGCAGATTCTGGAAGCTTGATGAATTGTTAGCTCTCGAAACCAAACTGATGATACATTATTGTTATCATCACTTGATATGTGCAGCTTGCTACTGGTACTACTACTGTAAACTTTGCATTTTGCATGCATCTATCTATCAACACCAATAGATTCTGGAAGCCTTCGATGAATTGTTAGCTCCCAAGCCGAGCTGATACACGATCATGTTATTATCGACTCGCGTAGAGCTGATATGCAAGCCAGCACATTAGGCTTGCTTACTACTACTGCTTCTAGTTACTACTGATGTTGTATGCAGGCTTCCCATTTTGCATTGCATCGATCTATGAGCATGAGCAAGGATGTGGAAGGAAGCTGCCATCTATTCCTCCAGCTACTATTCCACATCCATCCATGCAGAAAGCCAGCGAACAAACAACACCACAGATCGGAGACGACGGATTCAGCCGCAGCAGTTATTGGTGGAGTTGTGAGCCCCAAAACCCTAAAAACCCTAAGCCCAAAACGAGTCTTCCATTCGACAAATAGACGACTAATATGATCTTGACCGGGATGTATGTGCATGCATGCATGCAAGAGGGTGGGCATGGTCAGGTGTGCACACATACATATATGCATGTAGGTAGGTATGTATGCATGCATGCATGTGCATGTGCGTCATGCATGCAACGGGGTGGACATGGTCAGGTGTGCACACATACATATATGATGTATGTATGTATGTATGCATGCATGCATGCATGTGTATGTGTGTCATGCATGCATGCATGCATGCTTGCATGTGTGTGTGTATGTATGTATGCATGCATGTCTATGCGTGTCATGCATGCATGTATGTATGTATGTATGTATGCATGTATGTATGTATGTATGTGTGCGTGTGTGTATGCATGCATGTATGTATGTATGCATGCATGCATGCATGTATGCATGTATGTATGTATGTATGTGTGCGTGTGTGTATGTATGTATGTGTGTATGCATACATGCATGTATGTATGTATGTATGTATGTATGTATGTGTGCCCTAGGGAGATTCAGAATTTCCCCTGTTCTTCTTCTTTGAAGTTTTTGCCTTCTTCTTCTTCTTCCTTCTTCCTTCTTCTTCTTCTTCTTCTTCTTCTTGGGTTTGTTGGCTATGGCAGCAGAGCCCGATTCATGGGAGGACGAAGCTCCGCCTCCGCCTCCTGCTCCTGCTCCTGCTCCTGCTCCTTCTCGCCTCAACGCCAACGCCCCCTCCTTCAGCTTCAATCCAGCTGCAGCGGTCTTCAACCCTTCCGCTCCCGCCTTCAGGCCCTCTTCGTACGCCCCTGCCTCGGTTCCTTCTTTTCCCACACCCCATCCTCCTCCGCCTCCCCCCAATCCTTCTCCAATCGCTCCTGTTCCAGCTCCTGTTCCAGCTCCTGAGCAGCCTCCCTCCGTCGCTGCTGCTGCTGCTGCTGCTTCGGAGCCTTTCCATCCCGATCCTCCGTCTGCCCTCCCTGATTCGAGCGCTCACCATGGACCTACCGTTGCGTCGGAGGCCTCAGCAGAGCACGACAGAGATGGCCATGCTTCTGCAGTTCAGAGCCCCCTTAAAGGTGTGCATTGTTTTTATGGAAATACTACAATGTTTGGCGTAGGCCTCATCTGTGCTTGATTTCTACACACGCTGACATTCTGGTCACGTCTCTATCCTATTGTGGTTTTTCTTTCTTTGCGTATGTCGGACGTGCCCAGATCCGATCGAGCATGTTTCTGCTTCCCTTCATAACGTCAAGTTAGAGGCTGAACCAGGTACAGCCATCTCTCCGTTCGCACCCACTCCTTTTGAATTCGAGTGCTGGCAATGCTTTTGATTGCTAACATACGAAGAATTGCGTATGACAGTTCAACAGGAGGAAGTGGAAGAGGTCGTTGATGAAGACAAGCAGCACTTGAATGTTGTGTTCATTGGCCATGTAGGTATGTATAACTCATCTGAATGTGAAGTATTGTCACACTGATCCGGTCTTCTTGATATGCTGCATACTCTTGTCAAGCTTTGGGTTTGGCCATGTGATTTAACTGTAATTATTTGATTAAGTTCTTTGATGGCTTTTTTGCATACCGCATTGCTGTTTTTAGATGCTGGGAAATCCACAATAGGAGGTCAGATACTTTATTTGACAGACATGGTGGATGAAAGAACCATTCAGAAGTATGAAAGAGAAGCTAAGGACAAGAACAGAGAGAGCTGGTATGTCACTGAAGCAATTTTAGATTTGATTCTTTAGTAGGTATCTATTTGCTCTGTTTCACAGGTGAAGATGAATTCTGATTGTGATTTTCAATCCCCTGGAATAGCTTTTCCTTGCTTCTTATATATACAGTTTGGCAGCACTATCATTCTTTCTCTGTTCTCTTACAATGCTAAATATTGATCTTAAAACTTAACTCTTGGAATAAACTTCTAGTTATGAGCGAAACTTTTAGTGGTTCATTTCTGTCTTGGACTAAGTTGCATATTTCTAACTCTTTCCTTATTCCCGATTGCAGCCCTATTTTCTTCTTCTTCATGCTACCTTTTTCATTTTGCCCTTTGAGTATGTGATACTTTCTTTTGTGTATGTGCATTATCGACAATTTTTCTCTTTTTACCTTTGGTAATATAGATGACAAGAGCAGTTGCAAAGTTCACTCCTGTAATATTGTTTATATTTGTGTTTTATGGATGTAACATTTCATGTTTTATTTAGTTTGAGGATATTAGATCAAAATCCTCATTTTGCATGCATATTTTCTTTGAGTTGCTTGCATTTTCACTGTTCACATCTATAAATAATCTCTGGTTATAGAAAGCTCAGCGTACAGTTTCAGCATTAATTTAGGCCGTAACAATTCGTAATATACTGGTGTTGCTGAGTATACTTCAAATTTACCTTGCATCTATATTTTGTTTACGACGAACTGACTGCTCCAAATTGTTTTCGTTCTGCAAAGGTATATGGCATACATCATGGATACCAATGAGGAGGAAAGGGCTAAGGTATGTTGGAACTGATTTTTTTCTGATTAAATCTACTGTTGTTATAGGGGATTCAAAGACCCTTTGCTTCTATGAATCAGGGTATTACTGTAGAGGTTGGGCGAGCGAGTTTTGAGACAGAGCAGAGACGTTTCACAATCTTGGATGCTCCGGTATTCTTCTTAATACTTGATGGATATGTTTTATGGTGGGCCTAAATAATGGGCCATATTCAGAATTCATTAGCAATTTATGGAATTTTATTTCTTCCTTGACATTTCTACAAACATTCTCAGGGGCATAAAAATTATGTGCCAAATATGATCAGTGGGGCGTCCCAGGCTGATATTGGCGTCTTGGTAAGTTAATATGCAACAGATTGCTTTTATCTTGTAAATTGTGCTTTGGGCCTCAAAAATCTGTTGTTTAGGTTATATCTGCTAGGAAGGGGGAATTTGAAACAGGGTTTGAGCGAGGTGGTCAGACTAGAGAACATGCTCAGCTTGCTAAAACGCTTGGAGTGTCCAAGCTCTTGGTTGTGGTTAATAAAATGGATGATCCTTCAGTTCAATGGGCAAAAGAAAGGTAGCCAGGGCCCTCAAACTAAATATACATGCTATTTCCTTGTATTCCCTGCAAAATTCTATGATTTCATGCTGGTAAACACTTTTTTGAGGAATTTGAATAATGGGGAATATTATCTTCTTCCCAGGTTTGACGAGATCGAGAAGAAAATTTCCCCCTTCTTAAAATCATGTGGCTACAATGTCAAAAAAGGTCTTTTCATGCAGTAAATTCATTTCAAGTTTGCCCAGCATGTATATTTAGTTTATAGAGCACAAATCAATATCTAACTATTTAACTATTCTACTTGCAGATGTGCTGTTTCTCCCCATATCAGGTCTTTTAGGCACCAACATGAAGGAAAGAATGCCAAAAACGCTATGTCCATGGTGGGATGGTTCTTGCTTCTTTGAAGCTTTGGATAAAATTGAGCTCCCAGTTAGAGATCCAAAAGCTCCGTTCAGGTGAATTTTCTCATGAAATAAATTAGGTTGTCAATGTATAATTGAGTTATGAGTGTTATGTTTTGGATTCAATGAGCAGTGACCAACTTTGTTTTAATGATAAACCTTGGCATGCACTCTCTAATTATAAGAGAAGCATTAGTGGGAAAATGCTTTAGATGAGTGTAGTAGATTAAACGGAAAATAAACCTTTTTTCCTTCCGTAGAACCAATGGAGTGAATGTACATACGAGTTCTGCATCCCCATTTCACTGCATCAATTTATGATTATGAATATAGATTCTGCTCGGGAGAATTTCTGAACGGACCATTTAAGATGCAGACGCAACCATGACTAAGTTGGGCTTGGGACTCATGTGAATCGTGATTTGAGCTTTATATTTTCCATGTCGCTTCATGTGGATTTGTTATATGTTTATGTAGCTGATTTTAAGTATTACATTTTTGACTTGCTGGTAACATGTATTTCAACACCTCTCCAAATAATTATATTAATCAACTTCTTACAAATTGTGTTCTCCAACTCAGAATGCCTCTCATAGACAAATTTAGAGATATGGGAACAGTAGTAATGGGGAAGATCGAGTCTGGTACAGTGCGACGGGGGGATAATTTAGTTGTCATGCCAAATAAGGTAAGTCAAATAACTCATGCTTATTGTCAGTCATTCTCATAGTTGACAACCATATGAACTTCTGTTTATGGTTTTGTTAGGCCAATGTAAAGGTGGTAACTATTATGAGGGATAATGATGAAGCTAGAGTTGCAAAGCCAGGGGAGAACCTAAGGATCAGGCTAGCTGGCATTGAAGAGGAAGATATCTTGCCAGGATTTGTACTTTCTAGCATTGGTATGTATCATGGATATTGCATATATATGGAGAATCAATGTTCAGAGCAAACTCTGGATCCTCCTTTTTTTCTGATATGCAGAGAGACCTATTCCTGCGGTAGTCGAGTTTGATGCCCAGCTCCAAATACTGGAGCTTTTGGACCATAAAGTAAGTTTGTCTTGCTGTGATTTAAGAGTGATTAAGGTTTTATTTCTGCTTCTTCTTGTTCTTTACTATTGGTCATCTATAGCTGATTTATGTTTGGTTTCATACATTGTCATACATAGCTCAAATTAATATGGATACTTGTTGCTTGGACCAGGCCATATTTACTGCGGGGTACAAAGCTGTTCTTCATATCCATTCTGTGGTAGAAGAATGTGAGATCATAGAGTTGTTGCAGGAGATTGATCCAAAGACCAAAAAACCTATGAAAAAGAAACTGTTATTTGTTAAGAGTGGTGCTGTGGTAGTTGTTCGCATTCAGGTAAATATCAGGGATTCACATTTGCTATTGTTGCACACCTAAAATTCTTTCTCATAATGCCAAAATACTCAGGTAAACGACGTCATTTGTGTGGAACGTTTTCAAGATTTCCCACAGCTAGGTCGGTTTACACTTCGTGATGAAGGTAAGATTTTCATTTGCTTTGAATTTACAGGGTTCATATCATCTGCTTATGTACCAAAACACAGCATTATGTGATGCCTGTATAGAGCATCAGTTCTCTTTGTTATGCCATCATATTGCTGAGTATTGAAAATATATATAGAGAGATTTACCACTATTATATATATTTATATCACTGAAATAAAAAGGTATTAAAACTTTCCTGCTAAAATGAAACTTTTCTTCTTTTCCCAGGGAAAACTGTTGCTATTGGCAAGGTGGTTAGCCTCCGCGGTCGGGACTAATGCTGTTTCAAGTTTATATTTTTGTGACTTTTAAGAGATGCTGCTGAAATTTGTGTTACAATGGCCAAAAATACGTTTGGAACTCTGCTGCCATACCAAACTGAGATTTATCAGGGGTTTCGAGTTGGCAATCAATTTTTTCTTAGCGAGAACCAAATGCTTCATAGCTTTTATTTAAGGATTTAGCTGATGTGTGATAGATATCCTCTTTATGTATGCCCAAGATTTTGACTCAATAATTGATGCAATGTTTAATGAAGCTAATTAAAACAATCTAATCTCTAAGCACTTTAAACTGGTCTAAACAACTACTTAGTGTGATGCTCTTTTGAAGTGTAAGATCAAATGTTAGGTACGTTTTCTAATCAATTGGTGGTTGGAACTACACAATTGATTCATTGGGGAGCCGGGGTTGATTACCTAGTACAACATTGATTGTTTGCCTCTGGGCTGTTTCATGGGATAGATAGTTTCAGCTTACCAGTCTTGTTGATTCTTGTATAAAGTCAGTGGATCGGTAGCTAAATATTTGGATTGAATAACGAGGAATCAAAGGCAGTGCCCGAGGCGCTTGTTGCATGAAGCTGAAAATCTGTTTATAGTTAGCTCTTCATTGATGCTGAAAGCTGAAATTCATTCCAATGAGTATGGACTCTCCCATGACCTTTACTCATAGAAGTACAGAAAACACTTCGGGCTCTCATAGAAGATGGTAATGGGTGTTTTTACATAACTGAACCACAGCTGCTATTTGCCATGTGTATTTGAGATATAGCTTGCTCATTTTGAGAAATATGTAGATAATGTCACGTGGAAACTTGATGTTCTGTTTGGCTTGTGAGTGGTACTCCTACAGATCCGTCTCAAGGATCTCACAACAGATGCAGGAAGGTAAACAACAGATACAATCTTAAGTACTATTTTGTGCAACAGCTCTTTCTCAATCCCCTTTTCTCTTCTTCTATTGGCCTTCGCCCTTTAACGACGGCACATGAGAGCTTATTTCAGACATAGACCGTCAAAGCTGCACTTATGCATCGATGGGCACAACAATCCAGCACGGGTTAGTGGAACTGCAACCAGGAATTGTCGATTTGAGCTCAAAGAAATTGGTCTATGATGACACAATCAGAGGCAATAACAGTGGTGGTACATACAGAGCACGGGACCGGAAATCTGTAATGCAGTTGATGAAGCAATATGGGAAGGAGGGGAATCTGGAGGAGGCAAGAAAATTGCATTTTGAGATGAAAAATTCGATACCAGAGCATGACATATACATGGGCACTGCGCTGCTCAGTATGCTTGCCAAATGTGGCGCTCTTGATGAAGCACAAGAAATGTTTGAGAATCTTCCTTCCCGGAATGTTGTATCATGGAATGCGCTGATCGCAGGGTATGCCCAACATGGTCATTTCATTGCATCTCTGGAGTGCCTGAAGAATATGCGAGATGAGGGTATCTCTCCAGATTCTGTTACCTTCAAATGCCTCGCGAAAAGTTGTGCAAGCACAGGATCACTCGAGATTGGAATACAGATACATGCTGAGGTGAAGAAGCTAGGGCTGCTATATAAAGACATCGGCTTAGGTACTACTCTGGTTGACATGTATGCTAAATGTGGAGAGCTAGGGAAAGCTCAAGAGCTATTTGAGGAGCTTCCTGAGAAGGATGCTGTCTCTTGGAATGTATTGATATCTGGATACACTCACCGTGGAAATGGCCAGGCTGCCCTGAAATGCTTCTGTAGAATGCAAGATGAGGGTGCCTCTCCCAGTGCTGTCACTTTCATTGCTGCTTTAAAAGCTTGTGGATTGACAGGATCATTGGAGATAGGGCAAGCCATACATGAAGAAATAAAGAAGAGAGGGCTGTTAGACAAAGATGTTATGGTAGGCAATACATTGGTGGACATGTATGCCAAATGTGGTATGCTAGGAAAAGCATTCGATGTCTTTGAAAAGCTTCCAAGGCGAGATGTAGTCTCTTGGAATGCGCTCATCACAGGATATACACAGCATGGGTATAGTGATTCGGCTATGGAATGCTTTAGAGAGATGATCGACAAGGGCATATCCCCCAATATTGTAACTTTCACATGTGTTTTAAAGGTTTGTGGGAGCATCGGATCTCTTGAGATCGGGATGGAAATCCATAGAAAGGCCAGGCAACAAATATTAGTAGGTGAAGAGGTTATGCTAGGGAACACATTGGTAGATATGTATGCAAAGTGCGGTGCCCTGGATAAAGCTTGGGATGTGTTTGAAGAGATTCCTAAGAGAGATATTGTATCATGGAATGCCCTGATATCCGGGTATGCTCAAATGAGTGAAGTGAACAGAGTCTGTATTCTATTCCATAGAATGGTGATAGATGGTGTTGCACCAGATGTTATCACTTTACTCAGCTGGCTAAGTGTATGTAGTCATGAAGGGCTTGTGGAAGCAGCACCGAATTCTTTTGATGATCTATGTTATGCCTATTGCCTTTCTCCATTAATACAACACTATACCTGTCTAGTCGATATATTTGGTCGTGCCGGCTGCTTCGACAAAGCTATTGCTATCCTTGACCGAGTGTCATCTCCCGATTATCTTCCACTATTCTTAGCAGTGTTAGGGGCTTGTCGCAAATGGGCCAATGTGGAGCTCGGAAGATGGGCCTTCGAGAGAGTGATGGAGTTGGACGGCAAGTGTTCACCAGCATATGTTTGCCTGAGAAACATATATGATGCCGTCGGCATGCATGATGAGGCAGCCAAACTCGAAAGCTCTTGGAGGGTAATACGAGGATGTACACAGTGGACCGATGCAAATAGCAACTTTCATACCTTTACTGGTGGTGAAATGAATCATCCCCAAAGTGCACACATCTATGCAAAGCTCGAAGAGATCAAGAGAGAACCCGTAAAACGTGAACATTCTCCACCTTGTTGGTCACCACAAATCCTTCCTGGCGATGGTGAGAAAGATATGGTGTGTAATCACAGCGAGAAGCTGGCTATCGCATGTGCTCTTATCAACTCGCACGGACGAGCGCCTATACATGTAACAAGCAATCTGCGTCTGTGTGCTGATTGTCATCACATCACATTGCTCATATCAAAGGTGGAGAGACGAAGGATTCAGGTGCAAGCAGGGAGCCGAGTTCACATCTTTGAGGATGGGAGATGTACATGTGGAGATGAATGTGTTTCTTTTGGTGAGGGCGGGACCTCTGGAGAATTGATCCAATGTTGAGGTTTTTTTTCTGGCAAATTGTCGATGGAGAAGAAGCATAACAAGTTGGTAGTCAAAGGAAAGGAAATGTCGAAGCAATGGAAACTCTTGGGGCTAGAGGGATCTTCTGTAATGAAGACATTAGAGGGAATGTACCTAGAGAAACCTGGACTCAATTGATATTAGTGCACTATGTCAAATGGGAAAGCTGACCTCCAAATGTGATCATAGCTTGCGAAGATGTTCATATTGTTCATTTCTATTAATTTGGTATGGGAATACTGCGAAGATGCGAAGATCCAAGTTTATGCCTCTAGTGGCTGTTCAACCACTAATGATGGATCAGAACTCTCAAACAAGCTCAAAATACATCATAAAACCGTTTCTATTCTGGTTCTCAGCATCTCCAACCTAAATGGCAGAGACCATGTGAGGCATTCTTCCTTTACTGCGAGTTGGTGGAAGGAGTGTGACATATATCGATGCACAAAGCTAATGACTGTTGTTCATGGAAGAAGCCATGCTGGATGCATTACACAATGAAGGTATAGATGGATAGATAATTTTCACCATACTCAGAGGTCAAATATTGAAATAAGACACGATTCCGGAAATGAAATATGCTTTCACATAATGTGTGCAAATATTTCTTGACACTGGACAGTAGATATACCCAAAACACAAAACTGTTGAAATTTGTCTAGTAGCAACTGAATACAATTGTTTAAACTCTGCTCCATAGCTTTGCCATATGGAAACAATATATTTTTGGAGTGGCCCCAAAATGGTTGAAAGCTTTGCCATGTCTCAAGGTCACCTTTACTTATATAAAGGCTAAAGGTGGTGGAGGCGCCTCCCTTCTTCATTTAGTGGGGAATTATAGACTGCTGTGATTCCTTACCAAATAAAGTGCATATGCATTAATGAACGGAAACGAGAATGCAATGCTTCACACAAGCCATGCATGCCATTCCTTTGTAAACCTCTTCCCAAACTGACAAGGAGGAGATTGACAGAAAGCACTGTTGAGGAAAACTGTAGTGTTACTGTAGAAATTTGGAAAAAAAATAGTATGCAAGGAAAAAAGGAAGATGTATACTAAAAATGATGCTGTGATGTGTGTGCCTTAGAAATAAACCGCTGCATAGTTTTGTAGCCAGATTTGGCTGAATGTCTCACAAAGGAGACACTGTGGATCGAAAGCTATGTGGAATCCGTGGACAAACAAAAGCAGCAGATCAACGAATCAGCCGTTAATGATAATATGTAAATCTCTTTAGTAGATCATGAATCAGCTCTTACTGTGGGTCAAAAGCTATGTGGAATCAGTGGACAAACAAAAGCAGCAGATCAATGAATCAGCCCTTGATAATAATCTGGAAATCTCTAAGGAGATCATGAATCAGCTCTTAATAGTGTGTGCATCGATCCGTTGACTTTCTGCTGGCATTGAACAAGGTATTTAAACCCTCTTCCTCCCATACAACATTTGTGACACATCAACACTGGATTTTTTCGCTATCTTATTCGAAGAAGATCGGCTACGGGAATAAAGATGTATTTCACACATACGGTTTTTGCTGTAGGCACGAAATCTGTGTCGGATCATCCTGCACATGTGCATACATACGTAGCTTGCGAAGGTTTGACTATGGACTGTCATTTGCCATGCTTTTTTAAGAAAAATCCAGGGAAAAAAAGAACATCTGATTGTGCTCATCTGATTGTTTTAAGCACAACTAATGGTTTGTTATTCAAAGTTCTCGTCAACAGATCATGAATCTTAGGGGGGAAATCCAGGAAAGTATATGCTGTGAAGTCTCATGGTGTACAGGCTGTGTCCAACTATAATTAAACTCTCTTTGATTCATGTTCATATATATATGAAATGGCACGTTACACACGTTCTTATAGCATTTAGTTACACAGAAGGGGAAATCAAAGCTTGTTTTATGAGCATTGCTTCAGATTTAGGAACCAAATGCCATGATTTGGTCCCTCTTAACCACGCAGAATTTGTATAAATTCAACTGATAGGCATTACACAGTTTATACACCCGATTCTGAAGCATCCATCCAGCTGGTTTTCTTGGATTTTGACGCTAATGACAGGACGATTGCTAAGCATCTGGGTTATACGTCTTACCGCCTTGAGTATATAGCAAGCAAGAAAATTGCCCACAGTACACGCTTAAAAGGAAATTCTCTGCTGAGAACCCTGAGATCTTGTGTGTCA
Source organism: Azolla pinnata (assembly GCA_037176905.1). Classification (NCBI taxonomy): domain Eukaryota; kingdom Viridiplantae; phylum Streptophyta; class Polypodiopsida; order Salviniales; family Salviniaceae; genus Azolla; species Azolla pinnata. The sequence continues at coordinate 47,650 of JBBBWG010003225.1, forward strand.
CCCCAAAATCAAAATTTACAGGAAAGCAAGAAAACTCTGAGAGGTTCATGGAATGGTACGCGAGAGACAGAAAAACCCTGGAAGAAATTTTACAGGAAAGCAATCTTTAGCATTTTCAGGCCAATGTGATCAATCAAGCCTTTGTACTCGGTTACAAACCTCAGGCACTCATAAAAACTGTTAGGATTACAATGGATGTAACAATATTGTGAGGTTTAATTCTTCCCTCGAAAGCTACATTTAACATACAATGTGCAAAAATTGTTAGTTTCAGGTTCCATTTTTTTAATACCATCTACACATCGGTATCAAAACTTTTAACCTCATTAACGGCAATTTCCATGGTTCAGTAAGGGTCTGCTCCAAAACTCACAATTTCCATAAAGCCTACAATTCCAATATCTCACATCTTATGAGGTTTGTGGTGGAGAAGAAAACTGATGAATTCTTCACTGATCAGAACATCCACAAGAAACACTCATTGAAATTCCATATTTCTTGACAAAACAGCATATTTCTCTTTTTCTTCATATTTTACAGAAGAAACAAGCAGAAAAACCCCAGGCTATGATTTAATGTTACAAAACTGATCAAAGCAGGATGATGCCACGAATCCAAATGCTATGGCAAAAATGAGAAAAACCCAAATTTTACTTTCATTTCTTCTTCTTCTTCTTCTCTCCTTCTTCTCTTTTAGGATGGGGGTGAGCGGACATGGCACATGCTCACCTCTGCAGGAAGCAGACCCATCTGATTAAAAGATGATGTGGAAGGCTGAAAAAGGATCGGCAGGGGCAAACCTTGTATATTATATATGAGAACGCTCTTTTGTCCCCAGAATCCGGGGTTCTTTTTGGGCAAGCCATGTGTGAAAGTGGCTGTTTATAGTCTCAGTCATGAAGGACTTATATCTCAGTTGTGAAGGAGGAGGTGACGAGTAGCTCTTGAGATAAGAGAGCTTTCTTCTTCTCCATCCGAGTCGTACGAGAAAATTCTGATTCCAAACTTCCTTTTGTTCTTCTGTCAAGGGGAAGTTGTATCAGAAACCCTGTTTTGGACAGCTTTTACGGCAGCAACCCTTGCAGCATTTGCTGCTCGATTCGCAGCTGCCACAGCTTTGTTTACTCGATCATCTACATGAGGTATCTCATATGCCTTACGAGCAGCATGTCGGGCCTCCTAGATATGGATAATAGCACAACACACATACACAAAAGTTTCATATAATACATCATGGCTAGCACTGGAAGTAGAACAACTACAACATGATCATGTAACATATCTTTCGTTCTCCCTTGTGTAAGACATCCACAGCGTCAAAAGGAAAACAAACATCACATGCAAGTCCTACACAGAATGCTGGTTCGTAATACAACATGATATGGAGTGGGAGTGTTATTTCCGTATCATCATACATTCATAGATCCTAGATCACACAAAGTGTCATCACAACATATAACCATCGATCTCTCTCGCTCGATATATGAGGCTCTAATTATTCAGTTCCACAAATTCATTCCCTGTTTCTGTCAGGAAATCGCATTGGAAAAAAATGAAGCCACAAGAAGAAGTGTTAAAAGGGGAGGAAGGGATCTGAAATTTTACCTGTACAACATGCAAGACCTTAGAATGGCTCACAGCAGCAGCGGCGCCCTGGCCTGGATTTTGTGTGCTCGGTGTTCTCAACATTCCAGCATGCCAATACCCGGCTTGTATCTCGCCATTTCTGAAAGTGTACATTCCCAGCCCTTGCCTTTTCCCTTCATGCCACGCACCTTCGTATCGATGGCCATTCGAGAACTGATATATCCCATACCCATGCATCTTGTCCGCAAAGTACTCTCCAGCGTAAGTGTCACCGTTCCTGATAATGGGTCTCTAAAGAGCATTAGATCTTTCCCCCCCGCCCCCCCCCGAACCCACCTCCCCAACGATCCAACCTCAGAATCGCTTCTATGAACTAAAACCGATGCTCGCACAAATCTTTTCCGATAAAAAAACCTCGGCGGCACGAAGCTTCACGCGAAAACATTTTTACCTGCCGGAAGCTCTTCCGAGAAATGTTTGTCCAAATCTATTACAGGGTTTTGACAAGACAGGAAAAACAGTGGGGACTTACCTGAAGTGGTAGTAACCATGGCCATGCTTGACTCCCCATTTGAATTCACCGACATAGCGGCTCCCGTCTTCGCATGTTTGAACACCGCAACCATGGCTTTGCCCATTGGACCACTCTCCAGAGTAAACATCGCCCGTGTAGAATCGGTAAACACCATAGCCTTCGCGCAGCCCTTGGCGGTATTGGCCACGGTATCGGCTCCCGCGAGACCAGGTCTCTACTCCATAGCCGTCGTATTTCCCATCTACCCAATCGCCTTCGTACCTTCCGCTCAAGTAGAAGTGGTAGACCCCGCTGCCGGAGCATCGACCCTGGTGAAACTCTCCTTCGTAGACATCGCCATTGCTGTAGACTTGCACGCCCTCTCGGGCATCTTTCAGCCTGTCGAAGATTCTCCCACCATCGCGAATGCTGGTGAGCTTCGACCCGATGGTCCATGTCACGGAGGAGGAAGAGGCTGCGGAGGAGGAGGAAGAGCTCCTGTCGTGGATCTTTCGGGCGGATTTGCCGCGAAGGAGGAAGGCGGTGATGGGCTTCAACCACGCGATGGAGAAGCAACACCTCTGCTGCCTGGGGCTCAGCAAGCTGCGGACCCTGTACATGAGGTTGAGGCGGGGGTAGGCGATGCGGATGGAGATGAGGACGGCGCTGAAGAAGAAGACGAGGGCGAAGTAGTCGAAGCCATAGCCATAGCCGTCGCCATCGAAGGGAAGCAGCAGAAGCAGCAGCAAAGGGAAGGAGCTGTTGTTGCTGTTGCTGTTGCTGTTGCTGTTGCCGCCATCGCCATCGCCATCGCCATGGAGATGGTGATGCTGATGGTGTGCAGAGGGATGCTGATGCGCATAGAGGTAGACGCAGGGGAAGACGATGACTACCACAATTGGGAGCAAGATCCGCGGCTTGAAACGTGGTCGAGTCTGCCCAAGCCATACGGGCATGATGCGGGGATGATGATGATGATGAAGATGATGATGATGATGATGGAGATTTCCCTGCTTCTTGGAGCGCCGATTCTCAGGCTTCAGATAGACCTCATCATCGCCATCGCCATCGCCATCGCCATCACCACCATCACCATTACCATCGCCATCGCCATCGCCATCACGACCTTCTTCTTCGTGGATCTCTGTCCCGTGCCTGTGTGAATGCGGGCTCTCCATCCTCATGTGGAGCGATCCCTCTGCAGAGTGCTTCCGTGCGAGCTCCTCCTGCCAGATTCGATCCACCCTGCCCCTCCCTGAACCCGCCATCGCAACCCCGCCTTCCTCCAAGCACGACAAGCTGTCGATTCCCGATTGCACAGTCGGGGATCGCGACAGCGATGACGATGAGCTCCTCCCCAGCTTCGAGGACGACATGATTTCCCCCTTCTTCTTTCTTCCTTTCTCCTTCTCCTTCTTCTTCCTCTACCTCTTTGCCTTCTTCTTCTCCTCGAGAATCTATATGCTTTCTCGCTTCTTGCGCTCCTATCCATGCCCCGCAGAATCCAACATTTTCCCCCTCCCGATGACAGACCACAACCGGAATCCAAATGCGGAGGAGGAGGAGGAGGAGGAGAACGGATCGGAGGTCAGATCGGGAGGAGGCGGGAAAGGGCCCTGAACGGACTCCCCGATTGGCGAAGAGGAGAGAGGGGAAAATACAGAAGATTCAGGCGGAATCTTTGGCTAGAATGGCAGGGGATTGCTCCGGAGTTGGAGAAGGGCGGAGAAGGAGGAGAGCGCCGCGACTGTAAGGGGACTTTTGACGATGCCCAGTGATGAGGAGAATGGAAGCAGAAGCAGAAGCAGAAGACGAAGAAGGAGAAGAAGACGAAGAAGAAGAAGAGGAAGAAGAAACGGACTTTTCTGTTTCTGTGTTGCTCTGAGCTCCAGCGATGGAGGAAATGCCCACCAAATTTAGCAGCAGATCGACCGCGCTTCAGAGACGGAAGGGAAAACACAGAAGAAGAAGAAGAAGAAGAAGAAGAAGAAGAAGAAAACACAGAGACACAGTCTCCCGCTCCTGTATGTATGTACGTATTCGTATCTTATACGTATTCGTACTCGTATTGCATTCGCATCGTATCTATACGGGTGTGTATCTGTATAATTACATCGAGATGTTCTGTTCTCTACTGACCTTGGGCTTGGATCCGGTGTCGCCCACGATAATTTAGCAGCTTCGTAAAGACACGATACACAGCTGGGATCAATCGATCCGTGTGTACATTTGTATGCATGCTTGTCTGCTAATCCCCGACCCTCGATCTCGAATCTGCTCATGCTGGAATCTGCTCCAATTCGAGCATCTTTGATAATTCTAGCTTCCATGGCCGCGCTTGGCAAAGACACAATGTACACCTGAGAATCGATCGATTTGTATGTATGTATGTCTAAATTCGCATGCCTATCTGCAGTCGATTCCGTGAACGTTCAATCGTCGACCCTCGATCTCGAATCTGCTCATTCTGGAATCTGCTCCGATATGGGCATCTTTGTAATTCCAGCTTCCATCGACTGGCTTGGTAAACGACATAATATACAGCTGGGAATCGATC
>JBBBWG010003225.1:52407-78450 GCA_037176905.1 Azolla pinnata
AATCTGTATGTACGGTCAGTATGCATGCCGATTTGCAGCCGATTCGGGAATCTGCTCATTTTGGAATCTGTTCATTCGATCGATCCCCCAACCCCTCATTCTGGAATCTTTGCAACGTCTTCTGTCGCCAACCATCCGATCAATCAAATTCCAATCGTTGTCGTTGCAATGTTGAATCCGACTCACAACCAGCTATGTACAGGGGGCACCATCCAGCTGGTAAACGACATAGTATACAACTGGGAATCGATCAATCTGTATGTACGGTCAGTATGCATGCCGATTTGCAGCCGATTCGGGAATCTGCTCATTTTGGAATCTGTTCATTCAATCGATCCCCCAACCCCTCATTCTGGAATCTTTGCAACTTCTTCTGTCGCCAACCATCCGATCAATCAAATGCCAATCGTTGCCGTTGCAATGTTGAATCCGACACAAAGCCAGCTATGTACAGGGGGCACCATCCAATGGGCCCTTTTGAATACCGGCTCTGCTCTATTCTCTTCGACAGGGCAAACTAATCCCAGAAAGGGCTTGTTATGTTTTAATCGTAGCGTGCAGTTATCGTGCCCGATCTTTTACATTTCGATATGATCACGGCTGTCATCGTTTCATCATGCACATGCCCCCCCCCCCATGGCCTTCTGCGAACTCGCTTGCATTGGAGTGAGATCAAAGGTTTCTCACGGAAAGAAGGTGATCGATCTGCAAACAGCTCAGTCCTGTTACGGCAACAATCTCTGGGCTGTAATCCGTTAACTATACAACATTTTTTTGTATAGACATACATACACACATGCATACATTGTACAAGCAAAAGCCTCAAATCTTTTTCCCTTTCAAGTGAATCCCCAATGGAATAGACAAGCCAATACAATACACTACATGCTTTTTATTGTGTAGATTCTCTCCCCCCCCCCCCTTTTGGGCTGGCTCTCATATTCCATAGCTTGACAAATGCCTTCAACAAAGACGTATGGAAAACAAAAGCTTATCCCTGCGAAGAAGGCTTATTGATCTTTCCTAGGATGTTTTCTTTGGTTAAGGTTCCCCATTATCACTCACACAATGGACAAAAAATAAACTAAGGCGAGTGCCAGATGAATGCGAACAAACATCGAGTAATGTGCCTCAAACCTTTTCTAACACCTTGGAAGACGAGCGGCGGCCGAGATCCGTTGGGCACTTCTTTGTCTGTTTAGGGTTTAAGGTTTTTAGGGCTTCAGAGTTGGGAAAAACTGGCTCGATCAAGAGGATCGAGTGTGCAAGAGATCGGTCGTGTCAAAACACGACAAAAGAAAGCAGACGAGAGGAGGAGCTCCAATGTACAGAATCAAAGCGTATGTGCTAACTAATTAATTGGCAAAAGCTTCACTAACTTACAGTGTGCACAAGTGAGCTTCATATTGTTATGATCACAGCAAATATGGCTGGTGTGCTTGATATACCCATTTGAAAAATCTCATTGTCACTTTACTAAACCTATGCAACCTGTTATACTTCCTTTTTAGGGAACAAGAATAACTGCAACTACTTGTACGCAAACTTTATATTTAGGCATCTCAAATGTAAAAGTGAAGAATCAAAGAACTAAAAGACGGCTATGAATGTATAGTTTTAAAGTTGCTCGATATCATAAAAGAGATGTTTGAAAAAATTGGGCAACATGAATTGTCTCGCTCACGAACTATGATTGGGCTTCAATTAACCGACAAAATCTAAAAAAATAAAGTAGCGAAATCATCATGAGAAGATATATTGTCCATAATATTTCTACCACTTATAAATCCAATATGAGATTCATGGATATATCTTGAATAAATGGTTGGAGCCTACTGCTTAATGTTTTAACCATGATTTTATAGGTTGTGTTAAGCAACATGATTAGACACCATTGCCTAACATTTGATGACATACCTAAGATTTTAGGTGTATATATATATATAACCTTCAGAAAATGTTTTTATCCATTTTGCAAAGCTAGTACTCCAGTAAACAAAGTGGAATACTTCTTAACACTTCTTCAATTGTAAATGGTGCTTCTAATTTACTGTTTATACCATCCGACTAGAGAAACACTTGAACACATTCACCCTTTTCTCCATAGCACGCCTTTCTACTGTCAATATTCATGACTTACAGATCTTATTTCGATCATATGCTAAACTTCTATCAGGACCTTCTCATTGCATTACAGGAAAAATGTTTAGGCTTGTTGCGCTAAAAGAGTCCTTGGTGACGTACTTGACACCAAAAGGTGATTTATGATACCAGTATTTGTTTTCGTACATCTTACACATGAACTATATGTTACCCTACTCAATTGATTGTAAATGCATTCACTATGCGGTCATTTTTCTTGCAAAGTACCACCCAATTGTAGTGAAACTAGTGAGTGATTAGAGAAGCAAATTTTAGGTATACTAGATTATTCTCCTGATATCCCGTATAGAGTTGGTTATGTATGGCTTATCTTTAATTATTTTCCGACTATTTTCTTGTTGTGTTTGAAGCTACACCAAAATCTGAAACCTATTCTCTTGATTTGCAATGGGTTTTTCCATTGTTGTACAGATTATTAGATGCATTCTGTACCCAATTTTCCAGAATCTTCCAAACCTCAAAGTTTTCTTTTAAAATATGGTATTTATTACATTACCCTGCTTGTTACTCTGTTTCTCTCCAATTGTGAACCTAATGAAGCAAGACCTCTACCCAAGACAAAACCTGCAAGTAAAGCATTTGAAGATAGTGAAGCATGGGAAGAGGGTGGATGGCAAAAATTACCTGCATTGTGAGCGTTTAAATTGTTCAATATTGTTATAGCATGGAGAACAATGCCATTATTGCACCTCCAATTATGGGCATCGCCATAATTAACCATGACATAATTCCACCATAGTTTTGTATAACCTAATGGTGAGTATGTCATTCATATGCAACCATTCAATATGCTCACAAAAGAAGAAGGTTTCTAGAAACTTGACAAAAGTGTTCATCTTCATCTTCTTCACAAATTTTTAAGGGATAGATAGAAGAGGGGCTTGATACAGCTGGAAGGGCTGGCTATGGGTTCAGCCAATTTCACCATATCTGCAGCAATATAATTGTTTTCTGGATTGGGAATGTCGATTCTCATTGTTCATAAAGAGCAAAAAAATGTAGAACATTGGAACGCCAGATGGAGCTTTTTGGTGCATAACCTCACCCTTCCAAATATGCCATAATTTGAAAATATGGATAAAAAACAAGCAAAGAAGACATATCAAAGCTTGTAGGATATGGTTTCGATTGATTAGAAACTTACAGTAACGGAGGTTGTATGGGGAGGGCCTTGGGAAAAGGACCAGAAGAGGCTAGACACAAAGCAACCTGTATCTCTCCTTGTTCCATTCTTTCTGTTGCCACCATCATGTAATTTTTATCTGGATAAATCAAACAGATAGATGGAGCAAAAGAAAGAGATGCATCATATCAAATAATCTCTTGTCTAATATACAATTTATATAGGTGTATTATATATAATATATATGTAATCGATGTACCATGGCCCTTCCAGCATGGGGAATAAGTAGGTGTACATTTGTATAGATGTGGGATGTCTATATAAAAAGGTTGTTGGGACCTTGATCACAGACTGTGGCAGCTTATTACACCATTGTTCGATTTGGTTCAGTTCGGTTCGAAGAGCACCAATGTAAAAAACTCGTCATGGAAACATCTGTTTCTGTTGTTGTTCTTTTATCTGCATTCTCGAAGCAAATACAATGATGGGCTTTGTAGCTCCGCCGATGTTGAATATATGAGCTGGTTTGCTTCACCTCGCCCTGGCGTTAGAAGAGATGGACCATTCCATGGTGACAAATCAACCTAGAAAATAACAGCAATGCAGAGAATATAGCATGAAACAGATCCTAAAGCCTAAACTTAAGAGCACAGCAAAAATGGAGAGCATAAGTAGGATGAAGACATAAATAACAAGAGCAGAGGAAAATCAGATAAGAAGAGCAGAGGAACAGAGAAGACCAGAGTATATTTCAACATATAGGAAGAAGCTGAAAACACATTTTAAAGAAGAACAGATGACATTGAAACTCAGAGCATATATATACCCAAGCTATCAGAAATCACATAAGAGCACCAGTGATTGATGCAGGCACACATACAGAACAGGTTCCATGTAAAGATCATTGGAAAGAGGGTGAGAACTGAACAGTAGAACATAGCATATGCAATAAATAGATGAAAGAAGAGACTACATATAAAGATAATTGGAAAGATGATCAACAGAACTGTGCATATCAATAAACAATTGAAAGAACAGAGTGCATGTACAAATACACAATGAAGCATAGAGCAAAATTCTTCATTGATTTACAAAACTTTGATTTACACGAATGAAGCATACACACATACCAGAAGAGATCCCGGTGAGCATAGAGGCATATCACCATATTGTTTCTCAGTAGCCACAATTCTGTTCTCTTTCCCATCACTTTCCCGTCTGCTGTCCATTTCTTGTTCTTGTGATTGTTGCTCCTCTTCTTCTCCATAGTCTTCAGCGTCGGGTTCCACTTGATCTTGGCCTTTGCTGATTCCTCCTGCCAGGATCTGCTCAGCTTCCATGTATGCTGAAGCACTATGCTGACTTAAGTGTTGCATTAGGCTCAGAGCATCTGCCCCATAGTCTCCCCCACCGAAAGGACTGGGCAAATCCTGTGATATTAGCAGAAACAAGAAACCCAATTGGTATCTAACATTCCGCAATCAAATACATGGAACTTAAATATTAAAGATACATGTATCTATACCTCTAGCATTGAACAAATTCCCTCTTGTCTAGCAGCTGACATTGGGGATTTCCAATTGATCAAAGGTGAACATAATGCCCTACGATTCAAAAACATGCAAAGCTCAAAGAAACTGTGATGCATAGCATTTGAAACCAATACAGAAGATGCACATGTATAGAGGAGTTATGGGAAGAGACAATAGAGTAGAGTGAGGTCACGTACATGTTGAGATTATCTAGCTCTGCAATGCAGTTCACCCAATCGTGATTCAAACCACGTAGTGATGTTGATACAGTTGACTTCGGCATTAAGACCTGAAGATCAACCTTCTCAGAGGACCTTGGGACTACAATTGACAATGAAGACCTGGACACAGCACTCTTCACATTTTCTTGAGCGCCATTACTGCTATGAAGCTGCTGCTCGTTGATGTCATGCTCCCCAAGCACAGCCAAATCCTCAGTCTAAAAATTGTACAAATATCATTCAACTCTCCAGTACTATGTCTCTCATAACTCAAGCTATTAGAGATTGAGATCAATGATACCTTAGCACTTGTTTCATCTATTTGGACTCCTGCACTTGTTTCATTCACTTTAGGCTCTGGTTCGCTGGCAGATTCCTCGGTATCACACAGAACCCTTGTAGTAGGGCCAAAGCAATCCTTGCTGATTGCCATTCTACCACGAGGCTTGATCATCACTTGAGCTTTGCTCTTCAAGCAATAAGACGGTGAAACAAGGGCAGGCCGCTCCCCTGAGGGCCTTGTTCTAGATGAGACCAAAGGTGCGGAAGCCCCGTTGATCTTGTCATACGATGACGGTTCATGCACAGTAGTGTTTGCTTCTCTAGGCCGCTTTCTCACAATAGATGGTGTGCTACCGAAGCTTCTGGCCGCAATCCGAAGCACAGCTTGGGGACTGTTACCAGTACCTTCATTAGAAGAAGGTGAACTCCATGGACTATTCGAGCAATTCACTTGAGAGAGAAGCATTTGCCGAACACCAAGAGGGCTATAAGCTTGTTGGATGTAGCCAGTGCTCATCACGTCATAGTTGTTGAAAGGAAGGTCCATATTAGAGAACTTAGGAGGTTCATAGAACAGAGCCTCTGCCTCTATTTGCTCTATTGAAGGCATATTCATTGTAGAGATTGTTATCCCTTGATTGTTGGCCCATTCAATAGGGTTTTCCACTTCTTCATTTACTTGATGCTCATGGTCACCCGACCTATTAGAATGGTCGTCCAAGAGTATATCTTTTTCATGTTTGATCGAAATCTCCTCTGGCATCATCATCGGGTCCTTGATCAATGGGATGTCTATGAGCTGGAGGCAATCATCAGCATAGGCAGGAAAATCGGTCATACAGTTTTCCTTCTTTCGAGATTTGGAATACCCAGGTTCAGGACTCAAAAAATGGGAAGAAGATGTAACAGGGGAATTTAACTGCAAGTGCTCTTTGTTTACATCATAAACTCTAGGTTGTACTGATGAACCTGTGGGAGAACCAAGCTGTACAGAGGAATCTGTGCAATCTAGATTTATGGAGCAAAACTCATTGGATGTTACCATGAGATGACTATTCTGATGATGACAGTGATGATGGTTATCGATCTCCATCGCACGAATGTTAGACTGATCTTGTGACTGCTGGTAGCATGATGCTACATCCAGATATTGACTTTGTTCTCGTAATGGGAAGCTCGGGGATGCTTCCTCTGCCTGTTCTGTCCATGTGTGGATATGGTTCGACTGTGCAGCATCTGAGTGGAGAGAATTAAGCTGCCCCAATTTTGGCTCAATCAAATGCCCTCCAGCTTCTTCATCATGTACTTCGTCTTTTAAATCAAATTTCTCACTCTGAAATTGCAAGTAGTTGCAAGAGGTCTCTGACTGAGTATGAAAACTCGAGCTTGTTCTACTAGCTAATTCTTTGTCTATTCCAAGAGGCTTTTGATGCAGAAGTGGTATGCTATCTGTAGCAAGTCTGAGAGACTGTAGATTCATTGCTTCCAAGGCCATTGTTGATCCGCCAGCAAAACCATAAGAATCAAGTTTCTTCTTAACGGAGCTATTCCAGTGGTTTTTAATAGCATTATCTGTCCTGAATAAGAGAATCGGATCCAGATGAAAATCAGTAGGAGTTCCATTCTCTTACACCATATTGCAGAGGAACACATAGCGTTTGTGATTGTGAAGTACTCTCAACAAATTATGGCACAAATTGGATTACCTTCCAGGAAGAAATTTTGCAATTTCAGCCCATCGATTACCATACATCCTATGAGCTTGTACCAGAGCTAACTCCTCTTGTTGAGTCCATGCCTCCTTCTTTATGTTGGGGTTGAGATGGTTATGCCATCTATTCAGTCCAAAATGATTATAGACCATATTTTTAACAGGTTTGAATCATCCTAATACCATATCTTAATGGTTTATTTTCATCGAAATGATGGGTTCGAAAGCTCTTAAAAGATTTAACGCAGTTTCAGAGGAGATGGTAGACCTTTCTCTACATTGCTTCCCGATGCGGCCAGGTAGTGATTGTGCGATGACTGACCATTTCTTCGCCCCATACTTACCCACAAGTTCGACAATTCTTTCGTCTTCCTGTTTGAATATCGATGGTATGATAAAATAATCATTATCCATGTACAGGTTCCAGCCTAAACCAAAATTCAAATAAAATACATACTAAGGTAAGGATATGTATACCTCTTTTGTCCATGGCCCTTTCACAACATCAGGGTTCAGAACCTTCTGCCACCGATGCAAACATTGCACATCCGTCCGGTCCGTGAAATATTCCGCTGTGTAATCCCATGATCGTTTGTCAACGTAAGATCATCTAAAAGAAATTACCTTCACTGTGTTTCACGTCGTTGCTTTCAAAGCATATAAAATAGAAAGGTACGCACCTATCTTTTTCCAATTCTTTCCGTTGTAGCATTGTACAGCTCGCCGAAGAGTTTCATCCTAGATTTAGAACACACCATTAGAAAGTAGCACAGCAATGAATTGACCTTTAGCTAGGAGAGTTTCTCAGCACTTGATTTCTTCAAGAAAACTTCCTTTCACAGAATTTTACTCATGATTCTTCGTTTCATCATGTTTCAAGAATGTGATAATATCACGATCCGTATTGAAGCAAGAAGATTTGTAGGATACTTATAACACTGATGAAATCCATACACCAACATTTTGCAATGTAGAGCAATAGGATGAACAACACACCTCTTCTGGTGTCCATCCTCCTTTGGCTGATTTTCTTGTTGGGCCACCAGTACGGCTGCAAGGATATGTGTGTGTGATTTTCAAGAACCAAACATCAAAACAACAGTGATGCTGGATCATAAAGAGTACTATATGGGTATGTGCATATGCATAGGCATGTGCATGCTTATGTCTATGTGTATGCATATGCGTGTTCGTACTTGTTCATGTGTAAACGAGAATGTTCATGTGCAGCTGTATGTTTGTAAGGGAATGTCCACGTCTATGTGTCTGTTGAATGGAGGCTTACCCTTTCACTGGAGGCAAGCTGTGGATAGCACTATCACTACAATCTGAAAGAGACGAGCAGGACTGATCCGGCCTCCGCTCGTCGGAGAAACAGGCGTTCTTCAGATGATTTGCAGACATCTCCTCTGCAAATCGGGCAACAATGCCGATGCAAAATGCATATCCAGCTCACATGACCCGGCTCATCCCTTCTTTCTTCCTCTTCTTTGAGAGAGGCCTTCACTCCCCGAGCGTTCTGTCTCCTCAAGATGCGCTGAGCGATCACCGTCTCATTGTAGTAGTAGTTGTTGTTCTTCTTCTTCTTCTTATTAATGGAAGAGGTTGCGCTGGATGAGGTGAAGGCACGCCATTCCACGCATAGAACAAGATGGAAGCAGTGATGATGGTGATGATGATGATGAAGACGATGCCGAGGACTTGTTGATGGGAATCTGACGGCGAACGGATCGATCAGAAAACGGAGGCAACGCCACTACCAAGCTGTGGGCAAATGCGGTTCCTTCCTCCGTGCTGAATGAATGGATGGATGAATGAATGAATCGATCAGTCAATCAATCAATCAATGAAGCACAAGATGTGCGGAGAAGGGTATCACTGTGTGGCGGAGGCAACACCATAGCCAGCAGAAAAGAAGCCGAAGCCGAAGAAGCCGAAGCAGAAGCCGAAGCAGAAGATGAAGCAGGAAGATGGAGCAGAAGATGAAGCAGAAGATGAAGCAGAAGATGGGGGCATGGAGAGCCCGTGAGGTGAGGAAAGACAGGGAAAAAAAGAGATGAAAATTCGAAAGCAAAAAAAAACAAAAAAACTCTGTTCTTTGTTTTTTTTATTTTTTTCAAATCGCAACGGCTCTCTCCACCGGCTGGCACCGGTCATGCAGCCGGTCGTAACAAAAAAATAAATAAATAATAGAAATTTAAAACACAAGTCAACTAAATTAGGGAATCGGCATCTTTTTTTAACCAACCAGCAAAAACCAACAAACATTATTATTATCATCAATCACATTTGGTTCTTTCTTAGCTCATAGATTTCATGGTATATAATATATATATATATATATTATATTATATACCAACAAAAAACATTGTTATCATCATCACATTTTGTTTTTTAACTCATAGATTTCATGGTATATATGGATATATATATATATATATATATTATCTTATGGCATCTTAAGATGATGTGTATGCGTGCACACACGTGTATGTATGATGATGCATGCATAGATAGATACATATACACGTGCATGAATCTCTTTTCTTATTCCTTTTATCTGGAATCTCGATATAGACAAACATCAAGGCACATTTGATCTCATTAGAAGAACCGACGATCATCTTCACGATCATCTTCCTCGGCGCCGGAAACACTACTAAGTGTTTGAAGCGCATGATCTCTTCTCTTATTGATCGTTCTCTTATTTATCGCTTTATCTGGAATCTAGATATTCGATGTGTGTAGAGTCCAGATAGACATCAACACACATCTCATTTCATTAGAACCGACGATTGTCGTCCTCTGTGCCGGAAACTGCTAAGTGTTTGAAGTGCATGATCTCTTCTCTTATCCCTCTATCTGGAATCTAGATATTCTATGTGTACAAAGTCCAGATAGACATAGAGACACATCTAAATTCATCAAAACCGGTGATCGTCTTCCTCTGCAGTGAAAACGTTAAGCGTTTGAAGTGCACATCCCACATACATGTGGAGTCATCTACGCACATGTGGTGAAGAGATTTCTACGTGTAAAATGCGAAGGAAGAACATGACACGTACTCCTTCGAGCTTAAGTTTGATGAAGAAAGTTTTCCAAACATAAGGATGGCGGAATCTAGTTGAGCTACTGATGCGTCAACATATGTAAACAAAGCTCTTCTCCAAACCTTCATCCATCTATCTGTGTAAAATTGTCAATGGCATTTATGGCGCAATTCACCGGTCCACATGCCATGCATAGTGTTATGTGCTTAACCTGCCAGCAAATCTTGGTTTTACATGAATGCAAGCAAGGTTAGGTTCAGATAACTTAGTGAAGGACATGTCCAGAATGAGCTGATTCAAGTAAGTAGATAAGAGGAATGAATTTGTACAACAGAAGGGGCTTAGAGCTCTATCATGAGGCGATGTACAAGTTCAAACATAACATATCTAAAAAGCACGATGAAAATCATGTTGATTCAATGTAACAACTTCAAATCGTACCCGAGTTCTTACACAAAAAATACAAAACTAATCTCCCTGTCATCCTTCATGGTGGTGTTGTCCTGCAAGACTAAATCTGGTACTTTGGCTGTAGCATAGAGCCTATTACTGTAGACATCCAAAACTACATCACACGATGGGGGCAGTGAAAGCTCAACAATTTAACTGTATCTATATATATCCTGCAAAGATTAAACCTGGGCTCAGGAACCACATCATCATATGTTTGTGATTCACCAAAACTTCACAGGAAATTTTCGACAAAGCATGGCTCCTTAAAGAGGAATGCATTACGATGGACATAGCATGTGTATGTATGCATGAGATGGACCTCGCAAAACATCCATAGAATTACGGTACAGTACAATAAGAATTTTACACAAATTAGTGTTACATGTAGTCTAAGCAAAGCGAGGAGTCAACTCGAGCTTATAAGTAGAATCGACTAGCAAGATAACAATCTTCTTGTTGTCGGCGAGCTGATCACTGTCGATGGTGAGATTGGTATCAATAGTTCTTGTCTCATTTCTCGAGTCATTTCCTGCTTCCTCGACCGCGTATGGCAGCATTTTGAAGAAGGTGTGCTGCAACGGAGCGACTTCTAACTGACTATTTGCAGGGATTATGTATCGGGTCCCACCATATGCAGGACCTACCTTATCCCTCAAATAGAGGCTTTTGTCTGTCTGATTGACCAGTAGCGTTGTGTGGGGTCTGTTGCCTCCGCCAGCTACTCCACCATTCGTAGATATAGGTTCCTTGTTTTCATTGTTTCCTATCATCCAAATGCAATTCATACAAAATTTCTTCATTTCAATAGATTAGGAGCAAATTTCCCCTTCACCTATTTCAAAAGATCATTCATAAAACAGTGCAAGAAGGCCCATTGATCTGTCATCTGTAGATCGAGGCCCCTCATTGCTATTCTTGTTTCTTACCATCCAAATGCAATTCATTCAAACTTTCTTCATTTCAATAGATTAAGAGCGAATTTCCCATTCATCTATTTCAAAAGACCATTCATAAAATAGCGTAAAGAAGGCCCATCGATCCGTCATCCGTAGGTCGAGGCCCCTTGTTGTTATTCTTGTTTCCTACCATCCAAATGCAATTCATACAAACTTTCTTCATTTCAACAAATTAGGAGAGAATTTTTCATTCAGCTTGCGAATTTCTCATTCAGCTAGCGAATTTCACGTTCATCTATTTCAAAAGATCATTCATAAAACAGCGCAAGTAGGCCCATCGATCTGTTCCATGCCAAACGGATGCATCCCATGGGATTCGCAAACATATAACCGCCCATGTAAGAAGATCAGCCAATGCCACATCAAATACAAGAGGGAAGAAAACAGGCATATAAATACATAGAATGGAGCAAATTTCTGCACGCCTCTAAGCAGGATGATGGATGTACACATGCATGGCATACAAGCATCAGTACACATTCAAACATTGTATGCATGCATGAACTATGCACATGTATGTGCATGTCAAAGCAATGGGGGGGGGGGGAACACAGCCTAATGCCGCATCTAAGTCATGCACGTATAAACATGCGTGAGCCTAAGCATCTAGAACATAGAAGGGATGCATGAAATCGGAGGACGCACGAATGCATGCTTACATTCCACACGGACCATTTCCACATACGCCTGATCAGATTTATTCTATCCCTAATGGGAAGAGAAACGGATGAAAACGAAAAGGGGTGGGGGTGGGGGGAAAACCCACTGATAAACAGCGATGGGAGAATGGAAACAGACCGACCTTTGCATAACCATTCCCACAGTCGAGAGCACATCGGGTTCTGCAGAAGAGCAGGCAGGAATCGGGATCGACAGGAAGCAGAGAGGAAAGAAGGAGGTCGACAGCGCGTTGAAGAAAAATGGGCAAGTTTCCTCAAATAGTGCGGATGCCCTTTCCTGCACTTCTCTGAGATTTCCTCCTAATTCGTTCTATACCCCTAGGCCTTCAAAACCAAGCTTCCATCATTAAGCAGTATTTCACAAACAAATTATAACAAGAATGTCTGCAGAAATAGCCAGAGCTATGCCAATCTGAATGATGGGAATCTGGCTCGTTTCGCTCTCCCGACGCGATTGTCTGCATCTGGACTGGTTACGTCTGCCGTCTTTTAAAATTCAAGGCTTTTTTTAGGTTTCGTGGGTGCTTATCTCTATAGCTCCGCCTATCCCTAGCTCATTTGCTCGATTAGCATCCTACGCACTCTTTAAACATCCAGATCTACATCCTGCCCATCTTAACCCACAACATGTCGGCGCCAAGATTTCGAGCGCTTTGGGGTAATACCTGGACGTCTGTAGATCACAGGTTCCGAAATGCACGAGTGTCGTAATCGAGCGATTCGTCGTGATAAATCCGTTCACGGTCTATGGGGGGGGGGAGTAATTGTAAAGCCAGAGAGAAAGCCACGAACAAATTTGTTCACGAAAACAGAGGATTTGGAGGGGGGGCATATTGTGTAATAAACAAAAACACATGATCTGGTGGGGGCATTTGTGTAATATAACAAAACTTAGTTCTCTTCTTCTTCTGCTTCTTCTCTCTTCTTCTTCTTCTTCTTCTTCTCTCTTCTTCTTCTTCTTCTTCTTCTTCGTCGTCGTCGTCTGTGTTTTCTGAGGGTTCTGCTCCTCCGGGGTCCATCGTTTCTTCGCCACCGCGTGCTCTTCCAATCCCCCAATCGTTCCCCCCCGTTCTCGTCCCCTTGTTCCCGCACCGCTCGCTGTCCCAGCCATGGCTGGAGGTCGGATGCCCAAACTTATTAGAGGAAGAAAGCCGCCCGATCCGTCGAAATCCGTAGGCGAAAATGTGGTCTCAAGCTCACAGATCGATGGAAGAAAATCCACCGAGCAAACGACAGAGAAGGAGTCGTTGATCATGTCTGAGGCGGAAGGGACCCCGCTAGGCATGCCGAAGAAGGAGGATGCTACGGTTTCTGTGACTCCCGAGGCTCCATCTAAAGAAACTAGCGAGCGTGCCTTGAAAGGGAAGGATCAATACAGTAAGAACGGAGTTGAAGAAAGCAAGGATCTTGCATCATCAATCACAGTGAACGAAGAAAGCGGAGTTGAGGAGAAAGAGAAAAGAGCGAACCAGGATTTTGTTAAAGAGAAACGAAGCCTTAAATGCCTTGCAGGATTGATCTTCATGTGCAGTAATGAAACTAAGAATGATTGTTTCAAGTATCGTGTCTTTGGCTTCCCTGAGGCCAAGAAGAATGTGGTAGCACAGGTTAGGAAAGGAGCCAAGTTATTCCTCTTTGATGTTGATAAAAGAATCCTATATGGAGTTTACAAGGCAACATCTGAAGGAGGCATCAATTTGGTGGAGGAAGCCTTCAAGAATTCGTGTCGCAAGTTTCCAGCTCAGGTAGAAGCATGCTAACACATAGGTACATGGATAAATGCTTACACATATACATGCTAACAGATATACATCCATATCTATATACATACACAAGTACAGACAAACCACAAACTTGCATATTTGTTTTTCTACGTAGAATATATGTATGTTTATATCTGCTTACAGTGAGTGGAAATATTCCAGTAATGCTTCAGGTTTGCATGAGCTTCACATACAATAACAAACTCGTTCGCTTTCTTTCTTTTGAAAATATAACAGGTGAGGTTCCAAATTCACAAAGACTGCATGCCACTTGAGGAAAATGTGTTTAAACAGGCCATACAGGCGAACTGTTTCAAAGGAGGCAAGTTCAAGTGTGAATTGAATGATGATCAGGTAAATGATTAAATGACAGATCAACAAAAACTCATAGAGTCGGGAAAGAAAAGTCTTAAATGTTTTCACAAGGTAAACTTGCATAGCATATAATTGAGAGAACTTAGCATTCCTACATGATATCGTGCAAGCCTCTTCATTAGGGTATCTAGCTTGTAATGACAAAGGATTTATCTATTAGAATCACTTAGTATACAGTTAGGATACCAGAAAAGCAAGCGGTGACAAGAGCATTTTACTTTTTATCTGCAAGTTATTTTGATTTGTACTACCCACAATGTTTGTAAGAATTGAAGCTTCTAGTACTTTAAGGGGGCTGAAACTATTCATTTTATCAGAGCATTGACATTTGGTGAGTGATCTAGCTTCACAAAGTTCTCAGGATTTTGTGTTAAAAATCATGAGAAGCTTTCTAACCATATTTAGTGGGATGTGGCTCCTATGTCTGAGTGCATTGTTTCTTATTTCAGGTCAACAAACTGTTAAGGCTTTTCCGGCCGCTAGATTTTCGAGGGCTACCAAGTCCAAATCCTGGAAAGGAAGTGAAAAGAAAATCGACTTACAAATCAAATCCACCCCAAGGCTACGTGCGGATTCCAATTGACGTTGTATCACCTTTGAGCCAAGCTCATTTACACCATGGGAGGGAGCAATTGAACCTAAGACAGTATACACATGCAAGGGAGGACTTCAATATGCCGTTGTCATACACAAGGGATGATATGTCATCAGTATATGCAAGAGATGTTGTATGTGTGCCATCTTCGTCATATGGAAGAGAGGATGTACGTGTGCCATCATTTTCATATGCACGAGAAGATCTTGTACATGTGCCATCATTAGCATATGCAAGAGAGAATGACCATATGCCAGTGTCATCATTATATGCGAGGGAAAATGTACTTGTCCCATCGTCATCGTATGCAAGAGAGGATATACTCTTGCCATTGTCATCGTCATATGAAAGAGTGGATGTGCGATTGCCATCTGCGTCAAATGCAAGGGAGGATGCACGCTTGCCATATGCAAGAGTGGATGTACGATTGCCATCTTTATCATATGCCAGGGAGGCTGTACACTTGCCACTGTCATCATCATATGCAAGGGTGGATGTAGGGTTTCCAGATTCATCGTATGCAAGGGACAATGTCCATGTTTCTGAGGTGCGTGCTGAAGTTGAAGCTTTGGCTTTGTATCGTGAAAGACTTCAGCAGAGGCAGCAACAAGATGCCCGCTTAGAGTCTCTGGAGAGAACAACATCCTATTCCTTCGACCCAATGCGATTAGAGGGCGCTGTTTCCCATAGAAGGTATATGGATGATGATGCTTATGCTGACCAGCAAATGTTTGCGATCCCCAGGCGGCCCTCGATCCAAGATCAACACTTCTATAGAGACATTGAGTATGAAAGAGAGATTCCTTCTAGAGGGTATGGTGACAGCTTGCATGGAATTTCAGGTCCTGTGCCATATGATCCCGCACCTAGCTTCTTCCATCGCAGGAGTTATAGATAATGAATCTTAGAATACAGTGGTAACTTTCCAAAGTTCATTCTTGCATGTTTGGAAAGATTGGATTTGGGCACAAAATAATGTCGACACAGGCCTGCTGTTAAGATTCGTCTCTTTTTGTTACTGGGATGTGCAGTTCTCTGGCACAGGCAGAGCTCTTGCAGGCCTGTTAATGTGCTTCCAGTGACGATATTTTGTTGTTTCTGAAATCAGAATCAAGTTCCTTTTTTATCATACATTTGTAGAAAGTTATCCGAATTTTGTGCCAAGAGGTTACTTAATGAAAGAATGCCCCGTGGTTTTCATTTTTTTGAGAAAACCTTTCAGGAATTCGAGTGAAGTTGCAAGGGAGCTCAACATGGGAAAGTCTCAACGTTATTACGATTGCTTATTACTGTCATCTTCAACTTGCTTCTTTCTGTTTGTTGAGAATTGAGTATTACATTCGCTTTCTGTGTTGCTTGCAATGGGTATTCAGGCCAGTTTTCTGTTCTTTCTGATGCATTGAAGTGACAGTTGAAAAAGCAGTTATATGTGATGAAAAGCAATTAAAGGTTCACAATGATGAAACTTCAAAGGATTAGAAGTTTAATCGTTAAATGTGATAGTCATTCAAATCATTTATGGTGAATCCTTGCCCTAATTATGCTTTGGGCGTAGGTATATTACTCATAAGATGAATTGTGGGGATTATCCTCTCCCACACACTTGTAAGTTGTCTCTATGAAGAGAGTAATCGTGCTGTAATATGCATCTGGAGGATCTGTGCTTGAATCGTCCATGAGTTTGCATATCAGTGCCTTTTTTTCTACACAAGAGCAATAACTCCCTATTGTTTGTTTCTCGTAAAATGAAAGGACTGGCATGAGATTCCAGTTCCAGCAGCTGCATCAAGGGGTTTACAAATCATCAGAGATTAAGTAACCCATGCCTACGAGTGCGATCTCTGGATGTTCATAACAGGGTTGTGTGTGAACTCGGGCACCGACATCAAAACAGATCTATAAGGCCTAATATCTTGCTGCATGCACGTTACTTATACTGCTCCGCCTCCGTTCCAGCAGGGCTTTCTCGATGCAACATCTAAGCTTTCAGATCAATGCAACATCGAAGCATTTCAGATCGATGCAACATCGAAGCATTTCAGATCGATGCAACATCGAAGCATTTCGGATCGATGCAACATCGAAGCATTTCAGATCGATGCAACATCGAAGCTTCAGATCGATGCAACAACGAAGCTTCAGATCGCCGTGCGATTATCAGAAGATACTGTTCTGTGATGATCCGATCGAAGCTCGGGTGAATGGATTCAGATCCTCCCACGTGTGGAATGGAATCCCCACTCGTCTTGTGTACGTGTGTCTTCTTTCTCTTTCATTGTGTGTGTGTGTGTGTGTGTGTGTGTGTGTGTTCTTCTTCTTCTTCTTCTTCTTCTTCTTCTTCTTCTTCTGTATGTAGGAGAAAAGCAAAGAGGAGAGGATGGAATGGGGAGGACGAATGAGCAGAGGACACGTCAAGGAGCAGATAGAGCTATGGGGGGGGGGTTTGGGATTCTCATCCACAGGTTTCCATCAGATAGGGTCTGCTAAAAATCAGCCAATCCACAGCAGATCAAAGGGGAAGAAGAAGAAGAAGAAGAAGAAGAAGAAGAAGAAGAAGCAGGAAAAGGCAGCAGGAGGAAGAAGCAGAAGCAGAAGCGGAAGAAGAAGAAGAAGAAGAAGAAGAAGAAGAAGAAGACAGAAAGAGAGAAAGAAAGAAGGAGAAGAGCAGAGGAGAACTGCGTGGGGAGAGAAACGGGAGCCATGGCTGCCACAGCAACCGCCACCACCACCACCGCCTCCTCCCTCAGCTCCTCCTTCGTGGGCCAGGAGCTAGCGCCCAAGCTCACCACATTCAGCAACGGATCAAGGATCGTGGGCCTCTTCGGCGGCAAGAAGAAGGCAGCTGCTGCAGCTCCGCCCAAGAAGGCTTCCCCCAAGAAGAGCTCCAACCCAGGGCGCCCATTGTGGTATCCTGGCGCGAAGGCTCCCGAATGGCTCGATGGCTCCTTGGTCGGAGACTATGGCTTTGATCCTCTCTCCCTCGCCAAGCCCGCAGAATACCTGCAATTCGACTTCGATTCGCTCAACCAGAACCTCGCCAAGAACGAGTTTGGGCAGGTCATCGGCACCCGCATCGACAGCACCACCGAGATCAAGGCCACCCCCTTCCAGCCCTACGACGAGGTCTTTGGCATCCAGCGCTTCCGCGAATGCGAGCTCATCCATGGCCGCTGGGCCATGCTCGCGATCCTCGGCGCCCTCTCCGTCGAAGCCTTCACTGGCGTCACTTGGCAAGATGCCGGCAAGGTCAGGAAAAAAAACCCTTAATCTTTTTCTCGTTCGCCTTTGTTGCTTCAGAGCGCCGAAATCGGCTGAGGATCTGGGTCCTTTTCGAGCCATTTTAGTATCCAAAGCTTTCCTTTGAACGAATGAATGCATCATATCTGTTACCCATGTTCTAGGCTCCGAGTTCTTCCTAGTCTTCCAGGGCACTCACCAATGCCGATTTGTGTCCCATGGCCACGTTTCCATTGCATGATTGAATGCATCATTGCCCATGATCCAGGTTCACGATGTTCGATGCTTGAGGGCACAAGTGAATGCAAATTTTTATCTCACCGCCATGCTCCACACCCTAAATAAATCTGGAGTAGCACAGATCATACATTGCCAGGTCCAAGTTCTTAGTTTTGTTGGCATGGATGTACTCATTCTATCTAAACCCATGTTTTAGGGTCCTGGTGTTATCACCATTTGAAATGCACTCTCTCTGGAACATGATCTGGTTTTGGGGCCCAGACTCATCGACTGTGTTCAGGGGCCGCATTCTATGCCTTAGGAACCATACATTATCATAGATCGCCTCGGATCCAGTTTATCTCGTCTCACGTAGAACAGTTCTAAATCTCTCTTGGGATCATTCAAATGGTCCGCATTCTGGCATTTGGTATTTTGGCCTATGGTGCAGGAGTATTTCATGATTTGGTAGTTAAGGTTTACATGTAAAACAAATTATGACATTCTAATAGAATTTTGAACCAAAAATGGGTCTTCAGGATGCACATATGTAGACTCGGATAGAAAGGGTGTATTACTTCACGAAACAGGTGCTCTCGAACGGTGGTAGACCTCGATTTCGTGAATCATGTGAGTATAGGTTTTAAGGTTCAGGTCTAGACACAGCTTGCTATGGCACCGGTTTCTTCACATACCTGAGTCGTCCAGCACTGCAGTACTAAAGCTTTAAAAATAGAAGAAACACTCCCATCTCTTCTTCAGTGTGTATTCACTCGTATGATAATCTGCTTCATCAAGCGTGTGAGAGAGAAGCTTGGTATGTAAAACTGTACAATTCAAGCTCTTAATACAGCGTCGCATTTACATTCTTTTGGATACCCTTCAACTAGGTCGAGCTCGTGGAGGGCTCGTCATACTTTGGCTTGCCGCTACCGTTCTCCATCTCCACCCTATGCTGGATCGAAGCATTGGTCATCGGTTACATCGAGTTCCAGAGGAATGCGGAGCTTGATCCGGAGAAACGCATATACCCAGGAGGCAAGTACTTTGATCCATTGGGCCTAGCTGCAGATCCGGAGAAGAAAGAGGTGTTGAAACTGGCGGAGATCAAGCACGCCAGGCTTGCCATGGTGGCTGCTCTAGGATTCGCTGTGCAAGCTGCTGCCACAGGGAAAGGTCCTTTGGAGAACTGGGTCACCCACTTGAGCGACCCCCTCCACACCACCATCATCGATACATTCTCCAAGTGAGCTCTCTTTCAGTAGACTTTTTGGAGTACACCTCCTTGTTTCAACTCCTTTTTTCCGCCTCTCCCCTCCAACCCTTTCCACCTTCCCCCCCAACTGATGACTTGTGTTGTGTCCAAAAGAAGTGTATTATCCTTTGTAACTAGATTTTGGGAATGCTTACCAATGTGTTTGCCTTTCTGATTGTGCCATGTCTTTCAAGAAGCGAGAAGGATAAAGTAAGAATGATTGATCTTGGAGCTTTCCTACACACTTTTGGTTAGATGTACATCATTCAAAAGAGCTACAAGATCCAATTTTTACAGCCTGTGAACATCACAACTATATATGTGTTCATACTGTGTGGCTGTTTGATGGTTTCGTTTGTAGGCCTCTTCTCCTCCATGCCATTCCGACGCACATTACAGAAGCTTTCAATGCATGCCAAATGTCTTGTTTTTGACTGCATTGGAAGACTGAAAGTCTGATATAAAGCTTGCGTATTGTGCCCAAAAGGCTGCATTTTGCTCTATGCGTGTTTCGTGAGCCATATGATGCTTGATGATCTCAGTTATCATGGGTGACATTCTTGAACTGATTTAATTCCTATTTGTTGGGCACCACAATCAAGTTGGGGTAGATTGAATCTGCAATGATATTTGTACTGTTTCTGTTAACTGCAAATGAGCATTATTTAGCTGGTGGGTTTTCAGAATTCATGTATGAGTTATGTTGTTGAGGAGAGTTATGTTGGAGGATGAGTGCACTGTAATAATGGAAGCAAATTTCAAGCAAGGGTGTGCATGTGATTTCATCAACACACATTTTGTGCTGCACACAAAGTGCCATGAATGATGCTTCTTTCAAGGCAAACAGCAGCTTATGGTCCACAAGGAACTCAGGGATGAATAGCATCGAACCAGGATGAAGTCGAACAGGAAATGAAGCAAATGCACTCTTAACTAAGGAGCGTGTACTACATATCGGATCGAGGACGAGGTGCATTATATACAAGAGTCTCAACAGTGCCGACTAGCACTACCAAAACATTCGAGTGCATGTCAAGCGCATCGTTGATGACACACCCTTTATTTCATTTTTCAGTTAGCTGCGTATGTATCGTGGGGATCGAAGAGCGAACGAGAAGCTAGAAAGGATTGGTGCTGTTAGGCAAGCAGAAGGCGGTGACGAATGTCCCCCGGGGGTTGTCGATCGAGGGGTTGGCATTGTAGCCGTTCCCGACAAAGATGCAGGAGGTGCCGATGGAGACACCGCCGTAGATGCCAGAGCCGGTGGGCGAGGACCACAGGATGGAGCCAGTCAGCGAATCGAGGCCGTAGACGAATCCCGGGTTCGAGAACGAGGTCCCGAAGATGACACCTTGGGCGGCGCTTGTCGGGCCGGGGGTGAGGCCAGTGCTGGGATCCGGTGTGGACCATCGGATCGAGCCATTCCATGCATCCATCGCGACCCAGCCACCTCCCCTGGTCACAGTGTTACCAGGCTCCAACACAAACTCTCGGCCCTCGTTGTTGATGATGTTGGTGTACACGCGCTCCCCGTCGGTGCTTAGCCCCCACGATGCTCCTCCCAATGTACCCCCGGGCCCTGCTGCCTGTTCACAGCAGCCCGATTCTTCCCAGCCTTTGGGCCTCACTCGAAGTTGTATGTTATGTATGATTGATTATATGCAGGTATGGGTATGCCTTCTCTTTTTTACCTTAGGAAAAACTGATTTTTAAGGCTAATTTGATTGGTACGATTGATGGGAGATCGGTTTGGACAGACCCATATTGACAGGTGTGTACACCTTGTGGCCAGAGAGCCCTAGTAAGTTCAGCTGTTTAAAGGGGGACTAGCTATCTCCTTTCGTGATGGTATCTTGAGACATCATAAAGACTCTCTTCAAAAGGCTATGCTCTCTGTCATCATCATCAGATGTGTACCTGAGATATAATCCAAGGTAATATTCTAGGTTCCTCCTCAAGCCTTTCGCTCGAGGGTGATTGGTATAGTTAATCTCCCTTGATCTATTCTTTTCTCCCTAATAGTCTCTCTCGAATTATTGCTCATCGTTAGTAGATCCGTGATAATTACCGTAGCCCAGACGATGGAGCCGGTGTCGCAGTCGAGCGCCCACACGACGCCGCTCTTCTGGCCCGCAATGGCCAAGCACCTCGGACGACGAGTTGCTGTGTTCGGCCACGTGCCACTGCGGTCATGCGAGTAGAGGAGAAGTGGAGCTTCCCCAAAGTCATAGTCGGGGCCAAGAATGGCCGGACAGTTGGGGGTGGTGGGCGACGATTGGCACGGGATCGTCCACACGTCGTAGGCCAGCAGGTTGGTGCTCCACCTGATCTCTCCCGTGTCCAAGCTCAGCGCCAGAATCGAGTCCTGATGGTTGCACGGAGATAGGCACGGATCGGGCTCGTTCTGTGTGCTATTCGTCGTCCGATTCGCCTCGCAATCTTCGACATATTGCGGGACCTGGTAGTTGTTTCCTGCACCATGGGGACAAACCACGGTAACAGACTCCGACGAACTACGGTATATACAAGTCTTTCTCATGATCAGTTATGGCCATGCCCAACAACAACTGTAATGTATCTAGGGGCAATGTATTTACGTGCATTCCGATTCGTAAACAAGAACTGACCCGTGGCGATGAAGACGAGCCGCTCCACGACGTCGATGGAGGGGCTACTGCCCCACACGGCTGCTCCGTAGTATCCCTGCCCATATGGCAGCATCGGCGTCCTCCACACCACGCTCCCATCTCTCAGCGACAGCTTCTGGAAGCTCCCGATGAAAGAGAAGCCTTCACTTAGTCTCTCTTGCACCGACGACACACCGACGTAGTAGTGCCTTAAAGAGGTTAGCAAGGTTAGAGCTTAGCATCAAGCCTATTAGCGTCACGAGTATAATATCGCTGTGAAGGAGTATAACAACTTGATGGTTGGATAACTTAGAAGGCGATTATCCTAAGTCTTGGAATAAACCCAATGTGAACACAAGTGAGACCTGACATCTCACTTATGTTACCTTTTAACCATTCAAATTAGCCTTCGCATTGCTTTTTAACACAGAGCCTCTGTAAAGCAAGACAAACAAAAGGTAATAAAATAAAACAGAATAGGGAGAGTATCTAAAAGCTATCAAGATGTCCTGAAATCCTCGACATAGTATCTAACGCTATCAAGATGTCCTGAAATCCTTGAAATAGTATCTAACGTTACCAAGATGTTCTGAAATCCTTAACTTCGTATCTAAAGCTATCAAGATGTCCTGAAATCCTTGACATAGTATGTAAAGCTATCAAGATGTCCTGGAGTCCTCGACATATTTGGGACGGATTTTTTGACACATTACATATCTTGATGTAAATTTTTTTTCAGCTCTATTGCTGTGACTTTGATAACTAGTGGAAGGATATTTCTTTCGGGGAAAGAGAGAAAAAACAGAAAAGGCAAAGCAAGCTGAAAGACTAGTGAGAGACTATAAGAAAACACATACCCCTCGAAGACGGTGCCAGACATGGTGATGATGGTGAGGTTGGCGAAGTCGAGGCGCGGGGAGCGCCAGAGGAGGCGGCCGGAGGCGAGGCGGTCGACGGCGAGGACGACGGGGGGGTACGAGAGGCCGACGAGGAGGAGCGGGGTCCCGGGGACGACGACGGGCGTGGCGCGGCCCAGAGTGCGAACGCCCTCTGCGAGGAGCGTGGTGAGGTTCTGCGCCCACCGGACTGCGCCCGTGAGCTCCTCGAGCGCATAGAGCAGGCCATTTGCGCCCGGGAAGTACACGGCGCCGTCGGCCACCGCTGGCGTCGCCGTCACCGGGAATCCCGTCGCGAATTTCCACGCCGTCTCCAGTTCTGCAACGTTGCTCGCCGTTATCTCGCCGATCCCCGCTCGATGGTTCAGTATCCCGTTCCCGTGGTTCACCCACTGCCAGAAAACAGGGCAGCTCGGGTGAGACGATTTGTTTTGGAGCTCGCATTTCGTGTCCTGTAGTTTGTGTAGAGAGATCGAATGGATCCTCTTTGCTAGTTTTTTGCGAGAGAATTACCAGAAAAACGCCTAACAGAATTATAAATTACATTTTAACCCTTAGCAAAAGCAGAAATTACAAATTAACACCTACTATCGCGTGTGTATATATATGTGTGTGTGTGTGTGTGTGCATGTATGTATATGCGAGAGAATTACCAAAAAAACCCTAATAGAATTATAAATTACATTTTAACGCTTCGCAAAAGCGGGAATTACAAATTAACGCCTGCTCTCGTCCTCCAGTCGAAATTAACACCCAATTAACCCTATTACTGCAACGTTAATTGATTCTATTCCCGCTAATTGATATCTCAATCGATTCTCTTATTCTATTCGATTAACAAAAGTTAGTGCTATTAAATTGTAATTGATTGATTAGCATGTTAATCTGATGCCAATCAAGGTTAATCAATCAATTAAGCAGCATGCAATAATTTCCTGTTTTAGTAGGTGTCAAAATGTAATTTATCATTTTGTTACGCATTGTTTATATATATTCATCCTCCAGTTGTGCTGTTGTGTGTAATGCAAAGTGGGCGGGCGCAAGTGAATGCTCATGTGTCTAGTTTGTTTTAACTACTATATTAAGTTAAAAAAACAATATCCTGTTCTCATGTTTTCACCCTAAACCCTGAACCCTACGAGACACATCACCTTGACAAACCAACACGTAGAGAGGTTCAATATATAAGTTGAGAGAGAGAGAGAGAGAGAGAGAGAGAGAGAGAGAGAGAGAGAATGGAGTTACTTGATAAAGGGACCGATCAGCCCTCGCCCCGCTGCAGTAGAAGAGCAGAAGCCACAAGCCCAAGAAGCCCATGGTACCTGAGCTGATGATTATGATGATTATGATGAGGAAGAGGGCCTAGGTTTTCATATTTATATGGACTCTATCAGTGCCTTGTGTACACGCTCACATTATACCACAACTCTCGTGGGATGGATCCAGCTGCCCAAACCTCCCATGACTTGTACAGCTTTTGTCTGTAGAGACATGTAGGCTTCGATGATAGTGTTAACTTGTAAGGAATCGAATTCTCCGGCGATTCAGATTCATATGAAAGATAACCACCTCTTAGCTTTGAGTCTTGTAGAGGAGAATCTCAACAGTTTGTTTAGAAGAAGAGTCGGTTCTCCCAACAAGCGCATGTTGCTCGGTGATTCTTAACCAAATTTGCTTGTAATGAGACTTGGAATTCTGATATAAATTACATCTATCTATAAGTGCATTCATCCATCAACACATGTAATTTGCATGTAATTTGCCTAGGGCATGCATCGTTTGGATCTGATTTTGAGCACATGATTATGGTATTCTTGAGTTTTACTGTGATTTGTGTGTAGCTTATCTATTGATGTTTGTGCAAAGCAGGGAAAAATTTAACTCGATGCGCTCCTTTGTTGACGACATTGCAAATTATAACAATGTTTTTGTCTCACGACAAGATTTTGGTATTGCAATGAAGTATCGTTTTGAATGTTTACACTCAATACGAGATACTTTGTTAGGATGTAACTAATGCTTTTGAGCCAAATCTAGACTCTTCATTTCCAGATCTACTCACAATGAGCAATATAAGAGAAGATCAAAGCGAAGAAGAATGAGCTGCTTGCTAAGTGTGGTTGCTGATTCTCCCTAATGCTGATTTGGGTGCTCTTCGTTTTTTTTGCTGTCACACGAAGAGTTAGTTGGGTGTGAGCATCTATCCAGATCTAGCTATCTTTACATCCTCTATCGAAGCTATGCGTGTCTCCATGTGTGATTCGATCCTAGTTATCTGATCAACGAGTGCTTTTCTAATGGAAGCACCCGTTCATGCCAAATTTGCGGGTAGAGATAGATTTGTTTGGTACCATGCAAGAAGCATGATTTTGATACAGAATTGGTTTAATACAAAATCTACGTATGAATGTATGTATGTAGGTAAGTAAGTAAGTATGTGTGTGTGTGTGCATGTAGGCATGTGTGTATATGTGTATTTGTGTATGTATAGCCATGTGTGTATGTATGTATGTATGTGTGTGTGCATGCATGTGTGCATTTGTGTGTGCATGTATGTATGTATGTATGCATGTGTGCGTTCGTGTGTGCATGTATGTATGTATGCATGCGTGCATTTGTGTGTGTGTGTGTGTATGTATGCATGCGTGCATGTAGGTATGTATGCAGGCTTAATCATGCGCGTGCAAACGAAGAACGATTTCTTTCATCATCATCACCTTCACCATCGTCTTCATCTTCTTCTCCGTTTCTTCTTCTTCTGTCTTCTTCCTCTCCTTCTTCCTCTCCTTTCCTGCCTGAATCCATGGCGTTTCGTTCGCACGGCTTCACGAGGTATGTTCTTCCGGCTCTACTTCTTTTGCTCGTTCAAGACTCGCTCTATTCTGCTCCTATCCCATGTACTTCC
>JBBBWG010003225.1:84570-101447 GCA_037176905.1 Azolla pinnata
TTATCGCAAGGCAAGTTCAAAAAGATTGAACAATCACAGGGCCTGAAAGCTGTATATGTGACCACATTATGAAATGCAATTATTAGCAAAAAGAATCCAACTACCAACTATCAACCACAATGTCATACCACTATCACGAGGTCATGCTTTGAGAGCTCAAACTTATGACACTCATGGAATAACAAGATGTTACAAAATTCAACAATCAATTGTCAAAGGTCTATATGCAAACACGTTTAAGAAATGCAACAAAAAGGAGCTATTACCAAAAATAATCCAACTGTTAACTACGTTGTCATACCATTGTTACCAAAGGACCACAAACACTAGTCAGAGTTGGAGCTCAAACCTGTGATATTCATGGGATAAGATATTACCACAGTTGAGATTGGCTTTGGTTTCCCATGCATTGTTACTGCAGCCTGAAGTGGCAAATGACTCTAAACTTAAAAGAGAGCCACCCAACAAATGAAAATATTTGATTGAGTGGTATACTTATACCATGAACATTCAGACAATTTTGAAAAAAAAACAAATCAGGTCTTGTGGAGTTGAGAAACGACCATTTAAATGAGGCAATATAATCATGGTGGATTGTAACATGCACCAAGTCAAGAGTGGTTAGCAAATGCCAAACTCATTACCATCACAGTACAAGTTACCCCAACGAGCACATTTTGGACTCATTAACACCTGCCAAAAACCTCAATGTTTACCGCAATTGCTCTCCTAGCATGAATTTCTATTTTGAAATGAACGGGGGTTGCACAACATTCTACCTCAACGGATCAGAGAGAAAAATTGAGGGATATTTTCTTTGTATTTCTTTAAAAATATAAGGGCCTAACATAGAGATCCTTATCATATGAATGTAGAATAATTTAATACATGATACATGCTTCTCATTCTTCTTCGAATTGTTTCTATTCTAGTACCACTTGAAAATTTTTCGACTGGATAGATCACAATACCAGTTTTTTGTTCATATGGTTTCACCAGGTGGTAGTTCAGCTAGTTTGACGGGCATACCTAATACTTTTTCCATATCATGTCTCACTTCGATATTGCGTATGCTGTAGCCTACCACCATGAGCCAATACAGCAACTTTGCCAAGTCGGTTGAAGTTGTTTGTGTGATAGCTTTCTACATACCGAAGAAAAAATGGTCAGCAAATAATGGTTTTTGGCCAACAGAAGATTCGAGATAAGCAAATTCCTTATCACAACAACCCTGTTCAGG
The DNA here is from genome assembly GCA_037176905.1 of Azolla pinnata. Lineage (NCBI taxonomy): Eukaryota > Viridiplantae > Streptophyta > Polypodiopsida > Salviniales > Salviniaceae > Azolla > Azolla pinnata. The sequence continues at coordinate 85,811 of JBBBWG010003225.1, forward strand.
TGGGGGCATAAACTTGTGGACATTTGAGAAGATGAGAGAAACCCTAGATTAATTCAACCCCAGAATGAATGCAGCTGACCATTTTAATGAAAACAAGGGAACACGCCTAAATATGAAGGATAATCAGTACTCATCATTATCTTGAATACTATGACCCATTTTTCCTTTGATACACTGAAAATATTTTCCCTTGTTACTATGACCCATTATCTTGAACTACAAAAGATCTGACCTTCTTAACTTTTTTAAAGATGCACTGAAGAGATGAGACGAAATTAACCTCATAAAGTCATTTGCAGCAGTATCTCTAAATTTTAACAAGATGATGGTACAAACAAGAGATGGTATAAACGATAGAAGCCTATATTCATCCTTCAATATGAAATTTGACATTTTCAGCAGTGCAAAAGCCACCTATTAAGGAAAGATAGACGTGAGTTTGGACTGTTTATTATGTAGCATAATCTTCTGGGTAAAGTTTGAGATTCTACTTTAAGAAGATAATTGCAAGTTAATATTTATGCCAGCTTTTAACCTTAACCACGCGTTTCATAGAAACAGGAACAGAAAAAATATAAACCTTTGTTGAAGGCAGATAGTAACCTCTTAAGTGATAGTAACAAACCTTTAGCTGTACAGGATCAGATATGCCAACCAGTCGTTGAATGAATGTGTTCATTGCCTCCAGCGCATCCTCTCCCGCAATAGTACTTAATTCCTGAAAGCAGAAATAATATATTCACCAACTTGAAGTCACGCAAGAGCACAAAGTTCAAACACAGTACCACTCTTGTAGGCTACTGTATAATTTTTGGATAATCAATAGACAGAAATGTGAAATCTCTGAAGTTTTTCTTTAATTTTTCCTGATGGTCTTAGGGTCTTGGATGATTATGTATCCTATTTACGCAGCAAATGGCCAAAATTATATCCTACATTTCAATTGTATGCAATTACATGTCCACCTCCCAAGAAAAAGTAGACGTTTTCCAAAGTTCTTTTTGCTTATGGTTAGTTATAAGGGATATTGGACATTTTGCCAGCAATAAACAGATGTTGCTCCAAGATAGAATATCGACACCCAGCCAGGATATAAGGTATGTTTCAGGGATGATAGGTTTTTTCTTGTGGAGGAGGGATTCAATGTTTGATTAAAGCATACTTAACGATATCTATTACCTGCAGATTTTGTGGTTCAAGTGTCTTTAAATAGTTAAGGAGTTCATTCCCTCCATTTGCAACTTTCTTGCTACGTTCCAACTGTTCCTGAAGCTGCGCAATCTCATTTTCTAACAGCTCAACATAAGCTGATGCCTCCATTGATTCCGATCCATTCTCATTGTGCCATCGGATGACCTCTCCACTAATTTTCTTTTGGACACCAGGAGCATAGTTCGGATCATCCTGCAACGAAACATACGCTCAGAATATATTCATCATTGTTAAGAATATGTATGTGATGACAGAATGACACATAAAGACAAAAATAAAAGATACTGAACACAAATCCATTGCATAACCAGGGATGAATCATTAGAGGGACTGATAAAAGAAACCAAACAATTAACAATTTAGTTTTGATGCCTTTCATATGGATCGCAATTGGAGGAGAAAGCAAGTAACAAAGACATCTTTCTCCAAAAATCAAAGTTGAGATACTGACTAATTAGACGTAACAAATATGAATCCCCGGTGTTAAGTACAACTATAAACCAGTTTGAAACTTCCAGATCAAGCATTATTTACAGAGGAAGAAACGGTATAAAAAGGTGATTAATGATTAGCATTGAGACACCTTTACAGAACTGATGCTAGGAAGGGCAGCCTGTGCTAAGGATTGTTGTAACTCTAACCGAAACTGAGCATTTCTGAACATGTATCCTGTCATCATTACACTATACATAAGCTGTGCTAGATTTTCTGCAACCTGCAATAAACAAAGTAAGACTATAAAAAACATAGAAGAGAATGGGATTATGATAATCAAGGTACAATATCTGCAAAATCAAACTTTGAAATGGTAAAAATACACAAAAACCTTACAAACTCACCGTTGAAACAGTAATGGCAAAGAACTGGGAAGGAAGAGTCCCAAGCATATTGGTGACAGTTTGACGCATGGCATCTACGACCTATAACTTGTGAAAAGTTTAAAAATTGTGAATTAAGAAATTCTGATTAACAAAGCTTCAAAATTGTGAATTGAGAAAGTCTCATTAACAAAGCCGTGCACATCTACAGTCCTATAACACAGTGAGCTCACTAGTACGGACCTGTGGTGGAGCTTTCTTTGCAAAAATTTCCATGAATTCAGGTTTCACGGTTTGGACATATTCCAATAACATATCCCTCCTGCTTTTTGGCTGCTTAAAAAAGGGAAAAGAGAGTAACAAATCTTATCATTTTTCATCCTGTTAACATTGTGAGAAACACAAAGATTGATTTTTCAACAATTAGCGTATTAAGAGAAGAGATGATTTCATCCGTTACTACCTTCTGCTTCAAATTTCTACTCCTTTTTGCAATCAAATACGTTCCATATATTCTTTCACTTTCCTTAAAATGGAGGAAAAATCAAGGTGATTACCAAGTTGACAACTGGCGAATCCTTTTTGGATCTTTCGGACAAGGTGGATAAGATAAAGGCAAAAAGTCAAGGCTTAAGAAAGGTGCCAGGCATTTTAAACCATACATACAATGGATGGGAGTAACTTCTCAATGAATCAGCCAAAAGTCCCCCCACATAGGTTAGATCAGTACAAGAAAATATTATACATTTTAATGAAATTTATCAGAAATTGGAGTACAATTCTAGTAGGCTAGAGCTTTTTGAGCAAAATGTGGGGGCATGTTTACACCAAATAATTGTTTCGTGAATTGCTCAATAGTTCTTCAAAGTTGTAATGAGGCCAGATCCAGAAATACGAAAGGTTATGTATTTCGAATTTCAAAATGACATTCTAATAAAAGTATAGCAGATTGTTACGATGGATCATCACCTATAGAAGCATCAGCAAGAAGTTGAATTATGAGAGATAATCAAAACTTTGGAGCTCTTTCTTCAAACATCGTAAGCATTTCAGACTTATCAAATGTCGTTAAGGTGATAGAAAAGCTATAATTTTGAAACAAGAAAACAGATATTTATAGCATTTTTAGGGGGGATTGATTGATGTTTAAGGAATTTAGAATCCTTTACACTATGGCTGATAGTCATCATTGTTACATATTAACAGAAAGCTCTACACGGACAGGGAAAAGAATCTGAAACAAAACTAGGCTCCTAAAGCTGGATAGAACTTGACTTATTACATAAAGTGAATAGAAAATTATTACCTTCTTTTGCAGGATAATTTTCCTAAAAACCTCATTATAAGCACAAAATGGACTTGTTTGATACTTTTCTGTCAGCGTTACACAGGTTTAAGATGCTAAATGCCTTTCAACATATTGCATTATCAAAAATATTATCAAAATCATACAAACACAGAGAAAGAAAGAACTTTATAAGGTAAAGATTTTCTTCATAAAGAGGCTTTGCAAATTGTGATAAAGATGTTTATGAGAAACCATAATTTAGAAATACAACTAGAAATCATGTAAAGAGCTAGTTAGTGAAACAATACTTACAGTAAGGCCATCGTTTGATGACGACGACGACGACGACGACGACGACGACGACGACGATGATGATGATGATGATGATGATGATGATGATGATGGAGGAGATGATTCATTGTTGTTATTTTCATCATTTGAGCTTGTACCTCCGACTGAACTGCACCTAATTCCGTGGAAAGATCTTTGATACTCTCTGCAGTATCTCCGTGACTGAAAGTGTCCGCTGGTTTGCGGAGAGAAGCTGTGGAAATCCGTTAGCAAGGTCGAACAGGTTTGATGATGAAGATGGTGGTGGTGGTGGTGGTGCCGATGAAGATAGGGAACCCTAATTCGACCACGCGGAAGAAGAAGAAGGAGAGGAAATGAACCAGTAGGAACAGCCGTAGTAGGAGGGGAAGGAGAATGGACGGCCATCATCGCGCTGTGCATCGTCTGTCACGACGACGAAGAAGAAGAAGAAGAAGCTTCTTCCTGTCGTGGTGGACCTTCAGGAGTAAATTCTTATCGATGTACAAAAACGTAAATTCAGTCTCAGAATTTACATTTGAAACCCCTCAATTTTGATAACCTCCATTTCAATTTCTTACTGTAAAAATCTTATCTAAAAGAAAACATAAATTTTTAGGCTAATTTATTCACTCCCGAATATATATATATACTCTTTTTTAAGTACATAACTTATGTTTTTTAAAGCCCTTATAGATTGTCAGATGACTAATTATATGATTAATTAGTACCATCTATGGTTAATCACATTCAAGGTGATTAGGAAACAAAATAGTTAACAATGTAATTTTGCGAGGGTTTGGATTAGATGTGTTTATTCTGGCATCTCAATATAGCTGTTATATTTGCAAATTGCAATATTTACACATGTACACATGACTGAGAATATGGAACTCTCGAGCAGTAGAATAAATTGTACTTTTTTAGTTTATACAAGTTAGAGGTGAACCTTTGTATTAATAAGAGGGTGGCTTAATCTTTTCCTATTTATTGCTCAAATAACATGATTAAAGACATGTCTAGATAGCATCAGTTAGCTTCCAATGAAGCGATGAAGGCATTAAGCCAAGAGATTTAAAAGAACTTTAAAATTCATACACTTCTGCATGAAAGTAATCATTGTGACATACGCCAGCATGTTGGTGGTGCCACAATGATCCTTCCATTACATGATTTTGCTTTTGAATTTGTCAAGAGTTGTCTATGATTGATAGGGTCATTATGATTCTTCTAGCTATGAAACCAGACCTTGGAACTCAGATTTGACAAAATTGATGATTCATTGTATCATTAGAGATGTAACCTTTGGAAAGAAATGATTCAGGGCTAGCAAGGCATTCATGAATGGACGATAAGCAAATTAGAGATGATTAGGAATAATAAAACGGATTAAGGGTTCTTAACCACAATACCTACTCTTGAGTAAAAGACTAAAAACGAATCTAAAATACAAACTGTCTTATATCACAAAGTATTATCTCGGATCATGTATCAAAAGTTAACAAGTATACAAGAGAACCTAGTCACACCAAAACAATATTTATAATGTTTAAAGATGTCGTTTTGAAAAGGGACTAACTAGTAAACTTTTAGGGCGTCCTAACCATTAGGTATATTTACACCTATCTAATGATTATATGGGTTTGTCACAGTCTAAAGATGAACGGTTTTACACGTATCGTACTCTAAAACTATTCAAATTAGTTTTTAAATTTGTTTAAAAGGTTATAATTTTAACAAATAGTCATTCATGTTGTGGTTAGGGGTGTTATTAATGTTTGGGATAAGTACCAGAAAAAACCTTTGGAGTTCATTTTATGTACCAGACGATTGTTCCGTGTTTTAAATTTACTAGACTACCCTTGCTAGAAAAGGAAGCACCTTTTAAAATAATAAGGGCAATCTACCAAAACATCCTACAACTCAAACTTATTTATCATAATATCACCTATATACATACTTTTGATTAATCCTAGAAGTTTTATTATTTATGGAAATACCCCTTTAATTGTTCCAATTGATCAAATCACCCTTCCCCAAGCTTGGTCCAATCTCTAACGCTAGTCACGATAGCTTCAATTGCAACGATAACCACCACTACCTGTACAACTTGAATGACGACAGCGGGAGGGGGGACCATAGGCGGGGACCATGCAATTGATATGGCAGTGGCAGTTGTAGCTAACTCTAATAGCTTTTCTGCTCATGCATCACTCCGCTCCAAGCTCAATCTTGTCAATTCTCCTCGACAATGAGAGAAGGAGAAGGTTAGTTATTTGCATTGTGTACTCGAACATGAACAACAAGAAGGGTTTGCTCATTGATCTCGACACCATTGTGCCCTGGCTATTGCCACCCATCTCTAGCCCTAGCCCTAGCCCTAAAACCTAACCATAATCCTAATGCTAGCCCTAACCCTAATCCTAGCCCAAAGCTGTAACCCGAACCCTAAATTTGCTGAAGCCGGAATTGACAATCACCAGTATCACACGAGATTTTCCCAGCCATTTTCTCGGCTCCCAGAGCTTCACTCAATTTGGCCCATTTTGGTGATTCATGTAAATTGCAAACCATCAATTTGTAGGATTTTGGCGGGGGGGGGGGCTTACTATATGCTTAATTTGGTTGGCATTTTTGTTTTCCAATTCCGATCATTTGCTTCCATGATATTAAAAGATGTATACATATCTATATAATTATTCACCCGAATAATTTGGTAGTATCTGATAAATCCGAACCGAATTGTTTTTTATGGCTCTAAAGATTTATGAGAACAAATCAAAATCACAGCAGCATTTGGTTTTGGCAAACCATTGTATGTAATGGATGATGATTGATTATCACAGCCTTTGAGCGCTGATGATCATCATTCTTCACTACGTAAACGAGAATGTAGTTACGAACACAAAAAGCAAAAAACAAAACTAAAAGGACCCACTATGCCTTATCAAAGCTCCGATTCATACAACATTTATTTATTTGTGATTTATTGATGTTTTAAAAATAAAATCCGAGATCCGCAAAATACATAGGTTAAAAAAAAAAAGGCAAAAAACACTGATTAAATAACGGACCTCGTAGAACTATAATTATTTTTGCATCTTCTAAATCTGCCTCCTAATCATTTCTTTTCTCCTGATTTCGCATTACATAATACACACACACATATATATATATATGCACACAAGAATTGAAAGCTCGTTAATCTCATCTAAAACCATCCGTAATTACCATTCCTATCATCCCTAATTGTTGTTGTTAATTATCATCATGGCCTTGGCATTGGAGTTAATCTCCACATGCTCCAGCCAGATCGTGCATCATCAGCAGGGCTTAATCACCACGGATTCTCCTCTTAATCCTCCCCTAATCTCCCTGAACTCGCAGGCTCTTCTTCCTCCAAGTGCAGATTCTCGCAGCCTCGCCACATTCGATTCTAGTCCTCTTGATCCAGATTCTGTTCCCTTGATCATCAGCCCCGAATCTTCTTCTTCTTCTTCCTCTTCTTCGTCAATCGCCCTGCAAGCTGGCCCGAATATTCTCGAATCTCCAGATTCATCAGCTCTAATCAGCCACCCGGCGCTGATTATTCCCGGCAGTGCGCTTCATCTGCTTCCACTAATCGGCCAAGATTCGCGCCCTAATCCGGATTCTGCTCCACTAAACATCCAAGATTCGGAGTACCCTAATCCAGAGTCTGCTCCACTAATCATCCAAGATTCGGGCTTCCCTAATCCAGAGTCTGCTCCACTAATCATCCAAGATTCGGAGAACCCTAATCCAGATGCTGCTCCCCTAATCATCCAAGATTCGGAGGACCCTAATCGAGATGCTGCTCCACTAATCATCCAAGATTCGGAGAACCCTAATCCAGATGCTGCTCCCCTAATCATCCAAGATTCGGAGAACCCTAATCGAGATGCTGCTCCACTAATCATCCAAGATTCGGAGAACCCTAATCCAGATGCCGCTCCCCTAATCATCCAAGATTCGGAGAACGCTAATCCAGGTCCTGGCCCTAATCCCGATCCTGCTCCGCTAATCATCCAAGATCCTGGCCTTAATCCTCCCCCAGCTGCGGAATCACAGCACGACCCGATTCATCCCGATCCTGCTGCAGATCCCAATCCTCGACCTGCGGAATCTCGCCCAACATTGAGGATCCATGGCCGCCAAGATCAGAGCCGGGTCCGCCTGTACGAAGCGTTCGCGCAGGAGGACGAGGAAGATGGGCTCCTCTGCAGCGCCGGAGGGCATCTCACCATCGCTTCCATCCTCAGAATCCAGGATCTGGACCAGGCGTTCAGCTCCTGCAGAGTGATCAGCGGCTTGAGATTGCAGGATCCGAGGATCGGCAGCTGCAGCGACAGGTGGGTCGGCGAACCGGCGCGCCATCATCACGCTAATCAAGCCAAGATTAGCGCTAATCAGGGGCATAATTACATTGGGGGGAGCTTCCGGATCAAGGGTTTGTGCAGCAACCAGGAGTCGGATGCTTCTGATCTGTGCTATCCCCATCCCCATCATCATCATCATCCTCATCATCATTATCATCATCATAATCATCATCATGGGGATCGATCCATCGGCATCAGCAGGAAGTACTGGAGGCAACTCTTGCCCATCGCCTGCAAGAAGAGCAACATCTGCAGCATCAACAGCCAAGTGGGTCCTGTGATTAGCACTAATCCGCACCCAATCAGCACTAATCCGCACCCAATCAGCACTAATCCCTGCGCCATGATCAGGCCTCCTAATCCATACGGCAACCCAGCAGCTGGGAATCTCCTTCCCATCAAGGCGGGGAATCTGAAGAAGCTGCACTCATGGCAGACCTACGAAGGGATCAAGCTCAATTTCTTCTCTAGCATGGGACCAGCTGGATCTAGCAGGAGGCACCATAGCCATGGCCGCTCCAAGGTTGTGAACATCCAACCGACTCAGTCTATCATTGGCAGCATGCAGTATGAACTCCATGCCTCGATTCAAGGTGCCATTGCCCATTGTAAGCTGTCCTTGGCCAAATGACAAGAGCCCATCCGATTGATCAAGATGCAGTTTGGATTCAAATCTCCACCGGCAGCCGAAGAACAAACATATCTAGATTTAGGAGGGGCATTGTGAGATTAAAGAGCTTGTATACGTGCGTGTATATATATATATATATATAAGTTTACCTACCGTGACCTATAATCAAGGTGAATAATGCCAGTTACGAAATCGTTAGTGAGCTCGAATTGCACAATCGGCTCTCTTGTCTCTTGTCCTGGAATATCGTCGGCCAATGTGCCCAATTCCGAACATCAGCTACATCGATTGAAGGCTTCTTTTCTTTACGTCGGTAAAATACCCAACCAAGATGTTTAATGTCCTGGATATGCGTATAACCCACCTGAGAAGGATCGTTTACGGAACACGATACCACAATCATGCATTGTTTGCCTCGAATGGAACGAGGCTACCGAAAAATGGCTGCGAGACGGCAAAACGATGATTGCTTGCCTTGCCCCACCCATTAAAGAGCTTGTATAAGTGTATATATTTATGTTTTACCACAAACCATAATCAAGGTGAATAACGTCAACTACAGATTTGTAGGTAAACTCAAATTACAAAATATCGTGGCCAACATCAGGTTCATCGCATCGATAATAACCCAAACCGAGATGTTCAATGTCCCGGATATGCATACAAACCCACCTGAGAAGGATCGTTTACGGAACACGATACTGCAAATCTCGCAGTGTTTTGTTCGGGACTACCAGAAATGGCAGCGAAACGATGATTGCTTGCTTTCACCCACCCATCAGCGTCGTTGCATGCATGTAATAATGCTTTGCACGACAGGATTGCCCCCCCCGCTGATATGCTGGTACGGGCTTGGCGGTGCTTTCTTCAATTGCTAATGATGATGGGCAGCAAAATGCTATGATGATTGGGATTGGCATTTGCCGCGTGGAGATGGCGGTGCCCAAATTGCCGCGTACCTTCTCGTCAGCACAAACGGCAATCGATTCGACGGTGACGAGACCGGCAAGTAACGCATCGGAAGCTGGATTTTCTCTTCAGCATCATCATCAGCTTCTTCTTCTTTTCTTCTTCTTCTTCAACATCAATACCACCACAACCACCACCACCATCATCATCAGCATCAGCATCATCTTCTTCTTCATCTTCTTTGCTTTGTTTTGTTTTGGGGCAGATGCAAAGGGCCGGAGGACAGTCGTGTTTGGGCCGAAAAGAGCAAGACCTCACTAATAGAACAGTTTTTTCTTTCTTTTTTTTTTGGTTTGTCCATGAAAGAGAGCAGAAAATTGTACAACATCCGGTTAGTTCAAAGCCCAAAAGAACAAACAACAACAAAAGAAAAAGAACAAAAACAGAAGGAAGAGCAAGAAAAACAGAAGACCAAAAAAAGCATGACGATTTTGATGAGGTTTTTCTTGGGCCCTAGCACGTGCGCCGCCGCCGCCGCAACGTCATCAGCACGTGCAGAACGTCGCGCATGCTCCGGCATGTCGCTGTCGCTGTCGTTGTCGCTGTCAGCAGCAGCAGCTCCTTCCCCAACGCGATCATTCTTTCACGTTCATCTTCAGCAGCATCAGCATCAGCATCAGCATCAGCATCATCAGCATCAGCATCATCATCAGCATCATCTTCTTCTTCGTCTTCCTTCATCATCGTCTTCTGCTTCCCTGCCGTTGCTCCGCTGCTGCTGTTGCTGGTGATGGCTCTTGCTCCTCCTCCTTCCCTTTGCCCGCTGCTGCACAGGTCCAGCAAGACTCCGCCGAACCCCGCCATGTCCTCCTCCTCTCCTCCACCTCGCCCTGCAGGCAACACAGTCCTCGACGTCGTTGGCGATCATTCCATGGCTAGACAGACAGAGCCGCCTCCATTTGCTTCGTCGATGGGATCTGGTTTGGCGGGCTTTAGGGTTTGTTTAGGGTTTCCGCAGGATTCACGCTCCGTTTTGTGGTCAAACCGTTGAATCTTTTTTGGGAGCCGAGGCGCACAAAGAGGAGCGTTTTTTGTTTGCCAAAGACGAATCAGAAGAATGTGGGGTTTTACGCAGAGAGCTTGTGGAGAGTGGGGAGAGTGTTTGGATTAAAGCTCACGGACGGGACGGAGGATCTGAAAAACGTGATGGGTTTTTGTGCAGAATCGTCGTATCAATCAAACGCCGCAGGCTATGGCGGTGGTGCCAGAAGAGCTTCACCAGACGGAGGAGGGCATGATCTCCACGTCCACAGTTTGTGTAGATAGATCAAAAGATCAGCTATGGAGTTTGGACGTTTCAACCCTAAACCCTAAACCCTAAACCCTAAACCCCTCTAGCACGGCAACCCGTGGCGAATGATCTGCAGCCCAAGCAAATGTCGAGGAAAGGCAAAAGGATTTGGATCATAAGATGCTCACCTTCTTCTGCTGCTCTGCAATGGCGGGCGCCTGATGCAGTGGGCGGCAGCAGGCGAGCAACAGGGCTAGTGCCGCTGGAGACGGTGGAGCAGACGACGACGTTGTCGGAGCAGACGCAGCCATGGACGATGCGCAGGCGATGGTGCAAATGGAGCAGGGCCTTGGCGATGGCGATGGCGATGGCGAGCCGTCTCTCTTGCGTCCAGATCCATTCGTGCTCGATGAACTTATCCTCCTCCTCCTCCTCATCATCATCATCATCATCACCATCGCCATAGCCATCGCCATCGCCATCGCCATCGCCGTCCTCACCATCGCTGTACGAAGATGAAGCTGAAGCAGAAGCAGAGGATGAAGACGAGGACGTCGAAGAAGAGCAGGAAGCTGCTGCACCGCCATGGATTCTAAGCAGGGCGCTCAGCCTGATGCATCGCGCCTCATCCATGGCCTCCAGCACCGCCACCGAGAAGCTACCTGCAGAAGAGGAGCAGATCCCGTACACGCGCACGATGTTGGGATGCGGCCATGAGCCCATCGCACGGAGCACCTTCTCGAGCTCATCCTCCTCCTCTTCATGGCGATGGCGATGGCGATGGCGATGGTGATGATGATGATGATGATAGCTCATCATCATCATCGAGCTTCCATGGCGCATCTTGGAAGAACGCTCCAGCTCCACGACTGCGAACGCGCCTCCCTCCTTCGTTCTTCCCAACTTGATCGAGCTCCTGCTTCTTCTGCACGGAGCAGCAGCTGCAGAAGAAGCAGCAGCTGCGTACTGCCCCTTCTTCTTCTTCTTCTTCTTCTTCTTCTTCTTCTTCAGATTGTCATCATCCCCGGCGCCTGTGCTGTTCATAGACTCCAGGACCTCTTGTATGCTAGGGTTCACTCGCCCCTTGCCGAATAGCTCGAGCCGCCATTGCCCCCATGTCTCCGTCCTGTGAATCCCGATCCACCTCCTCTTCATCATCATCATCCTCATCATCACCGCCACCATCATCATCTTCTTCGAGATGAAGGAGCTCGCATCCGCCATGGATCCTGCTTGCTTGAGCTTCCAGACGAGGTGGAAGAGGCAAGCCATGGCCAGCAAGAGGGCGATCAAGAGGAGGACGATGATGGCCCGCTTCTTGATCGAAAGGATCATCCGAGGATCCTTCCCATCTGCAAGAAGTACAGCTGTTCCTTCATCGCTGCTGATGCAAGGGCGGAGGCTAGCTAATCGTCCTCCTTGCCCGCTGCAGAGGCCCTCGTTACCATCGATGGAGCTCGGATCGATGTTCCTGAAGGCGCCATCGGAAGGGACCTCGCCGCAGAGACGATTGAAGGAGACGTTGACGAACACCAGGGACTCCATAGCCCCGAGCTCGCTGGGTATGGGCCCATCCAACGCATTCCGCGACAGATCGAGGGTGCTCAGCATCTTCATCGCCGCGATCTGCGCGGGGATTCTCCCGCTCAGATCGTTGCGGCTGAGGTCCATCGACACCATCTTCGCGCACCGGAGCAAGCCGCTCCCGATCCCTCCTCCGATCCGATTCCCGCTCAGATTCAACGCGTTGAGCTCCGATAGAAGGCCGATGCTGGGAGGAATGCTCCCCGACAGGGCGTTGCGCGAGAGGTCGAGTGCGAACAGGCCCTTGGAAGCCTCGGGGAGCGAGGCCGGGATTCCGCCGCGGAATCGATTGCCCCGCAGATTGAGCACTTGGAGCGAAGGCATGTTCCACGCGAATTCATCCAGCCTTCCTTCGAGGGCATTCGACGAAGCGTCCAAGTAGTAGACGGAAGGGAGCGCCGCGAGCGAGCCCGGGAAGCTCCCATTGAAGAGATTCCCTTGAATCCTGACCCTTCGCAAGCTGCGGCAACGGGCCACTGCCATCGGTATCGGGCCAACCATGCTGTTGCCGAACAAGATGAGCTTCTTGAGCAGCTTCGCGGCGCACAAGCTGTCGGGGATGGGCCCCGTCAAGCGGTTGCTCGAGAGGTCGAGCTCGGCCAAGGGCGCATTCGCACCGAGTCCCCCCGGGACCTCGCCGCGCAGCTGGTTCTTCCACAGCGCCAGCACCTGCAGGCTCTCCATGCCGGCGAAGCAGCGCGGAATCTCGCCGTTGAATCCGTTGGCGAAGAGATTCAGTATCCGGAGCTTCCGCATGCGGCAGATCCCCGCGGGGATGCCGCCCGCGATGCGGTTGTTGCTGAGATCGAGCGAGAGCAGCTGGGAGAGGTTGGAGACCGAGGGCGGGATCGAGCCCTCGAGGAGGTTATCGTACAAGAAGAGGCTCTCGAGGCGGGCGAGGTTGGCGAGGCCGGGAGGGAAGGTTCCGGAGAGGTTGTTGTGGACGAGGTCGAGGTGGCGGAGCCCGACCAAGTGGCCGATCTCGGGGGGCACGGCGCCGTCCAGCTCGTTGTAGCCGAGGTAAAGCCACTGGAGCTGGGACAAGCGCTTCATCGCATCAGCAGGGATATGACCGATGAGCGAGTTTCCGGCGAGGGTGAGATGGGTCAATCGGGTGAGGTTCCCGATGAAGGCCGGGATCGGGCCCTCGAAGTAGTTCCCGCCCAAGTCGAGGCGGCGGAGTCCGGAGCAAAGCGCGATCTCGCCGGGGATCGGCCCCGTCAAGGAATTGGTCCACAGGTCGAGGATCTCGACGCGGGTGAGGTTGGAGATTCCAGGCAGCATTGGGCCCGAGAAGTTGTTGGAGGAGGCGTCGAGCTCGCGGAGGGCGGAGCATCGCGCTAGGGCCGAAGGGAGGGATCCCGAGAGGGCATTGGAGCTGAGGTTTAGGGATCGGAGCGAGGTCAGGGAGCCGATGGAGGCCGAGAGCGATCCCGAGAGGTTCTTGTTGGAGAGATCGAGGCCGGTGATGTCTCGAGCTGCTGCCCTCATTTGGTCTTGCTCTTCTTCCGAATCCTTTGAATCTTCTTCTGAATCCTTTGAATCTTCTTCTGAATCCTTTGAATCTTCTCCTGAATCTTCGCCTGAATCTTTGGAATCTCGGCCCGCTGCCGCGCGGCTGCAGCTGACCCCCGCCCAATCCGTGCACACGGATGCCGCACGGTCCGCGGACCAGCTGTCCAGGCTGTGGGTTGGATCCATCAGCTGAGACTTGATCTCCAGCAGCACTTGATGAGCGTATAAGTAGCTGAATCGGCTGGAATCTGAAGCATGAGAAGATTCAGAAGACGACGACAACGACGACGACGACGACGACGACGACGACGATGGTGGTGATGATGGTGATGATGATGATGATGATGATGATGATGATGATGATGATGAAGAAGAAGAAGAAGATGATGATGATGATGATGATGATGATGAAGGCCTTGCGGCAAGCAATGGTGGGTGTAGGAAGAAGAGCAGCAGCAGCATTGAGGAGATGAGCTTGGAGTTGGCGGTGATGGTGGTGGTGGCCATGGGCTTTGAGCTCTGGAAAGAAGGAAGAGGTCCCCGACTGCTAGCTTTATACGTGGAATGATGGATGCATGCATGCAGAATGTGGTTAGATTAGATGGGATGTAATGGAAGAGGAATGATGATGATGGGTGCACACACATACATACGCACACATACATGCTGGGTTTATACGTGGAATGATGGATGGATGGATGGATGCATAGATTAGATGGGATGGAATGGAAGTATGTATGCACATGGGGGGAAGGAATGAGGATGATGGTGGGTGCACACACATACATGCTAGTTTTATACGTGGAATGATGGATGGATGGATGCATGCATGCATGCAGAATGTGATTAGATTAGATGGGATGGAATGGAAGTATGTATGTACTACCTGGGGAGGAAGGAATGATGATGATGGGTGCACACACATACATACAAACCCACACGCCCGCATGCATAACATGCCCGCATGCATAACATGCCCGCATGCATGCATGCATACATGTCAGGAAAGGACATGTATGTGTGTGCGTGCATCAGGCGCGTGCTCTGAGTGTGGATATAGTGAAGGCTCAAGCACTTGAGATTTTTGGTGAGCGAGTGAGTACTTATTGGAACTCATAGAATATATATATATATAGAGAGAGAGAGAGAGAGAGAGAGAGAGATAGATATAATATGTGCTAGTAGTGTGTGTTTTTTTTTTCTTTTGTGGTAATGCGGGGTTTGAACCCTGGTCTTTGGTCTTTCCCATCCGCCCCCAAACTCTGAGACTGTGACGCGTATGACGTAGGCACAGAAATGTGTACTTCCCCCGGTCAACGCTTTGACTTGGGGCGCCCCTGCCCTTGACCTTGACCATTGACCTCCTGGTCGTTTCTTATTCTTTAGCCTTACTTATGGTTATAGTTATTATTATTAGAAGAAGAAAAAGGGTTTAATATAGACTTTGACTATTGACCTCGGCTATTGAGCTTGAGATTACACTATTGTGTTATTTCAAGGATATTATGACCTTTTAAATGAACCAAGTGATATGGTGACACCCGGAGAATAACAAAGGAATATCACTAGTATGTAAAACATGTTATATGCTATGTTGTGAAACCCCATTGTCATTCAACACAAATCTTCCAAAGTTAAAACATTATGGTTTATCTAGATCTATGTAGATCCTCGCTTTTGTTC
>JBBBWG010003226.1:9422-27813 GCA_037176905.1 Azolla pinnata
ACCCTAAACCCTAGATACTGATTTAGATTCCGAACCTTGACTCGAGCGTTGACCAGGACTCTTGACCATTTAGAAATCGCAGAGAATGAATGGTTTTGCCGCCGTCGCCATCGCCATCGCTTCTTCGGAAGTTCAAAACCCTAGGGTTTTCTGATGGAACGCGAGCGCTCTGATCGAATGGCCACGCCGTAAGCAGCCGTGGAGGGAGAGAGAGAGAGATTCCGTATCCTCGCATGGCGTCCTCCGCTCAGTCCCCACAAACGGCGCACGAGGCAGATGGTTGTGGCGAAGGTTTCATCCTCCTGCCCCATCGCAGGAAGAAGAAGACCGGCAAGGTAATGTATACACGCGCGTGTGCTCACGTTTCTCCGTTCTCTATGATTCTCCCTCTTTGGTTGCCTCTTTCGATGAATTGATTGGAAATCAAAGCGATCTTTCGTTCTTCTAGAATCAACCATGCCCACGCCTGAACGTTGCGCCTCGCCTCTCAAAGAATCAGCAAAGGAAATTCAAGAAATTGGAGGTATGTGAGGCAGTTAGATTGATTTGGTGTTTTTACTTGTCAAGCACAGTTTCAAGTGCAGAAGGAGAAAAAATTCCTTTTTATATCTCGATAGCCTGTTCCCTTACGGAGAAAACCAGCTAAAACTGTGCAATCTTGCTGAAATATGTTGGCTAGTTATTTTGACACTAGGATGCTAGTTGTCTTTATAGTGAAGCTAATTAACCTCACCCTATGAAGTAATGTGTTCTTTTGGTAGAGTTCCCATTTCCGTTGACATTTGTCAATTACATCAATATTATATGCTAACCTAAGTTGCTAATGCATACATTACTTGGATATTTATGGTTTTCTTGGTTCTTACAGGAAGAAAAGGAGAAGAAACTTAAAAGCGTGGAAGTGCTTGCTACTCTTGAGTATCCTGACATATTTCTAGACATCATCAAGGATCTATTTAACTTTACTGAACATTGTGTAAATACGATGAAAAATTGTTTGTTTGAAGCTGGTGGCAGCGTCGTGTTGGCTTGCTAAGTTTAAAGGCTTTACGATGAAACAATCCTCTGCAATTTCACAACTCATTTTGAAGTAGCCTTAACGCAAATTCTTCAGAAAGTACAAGCTAGCAGAAGATGCTTATGCTTTGTTGCATAAGTCAGGTACACGAGGGCAGGTTAGCATCTTGAAAAGCATACAGTCTATGTTCTCTTGTATGCGAAATTTCCATAAATATGCTCGTTTTCTGGAATTTTCTGTATAGCGAGAAAGCATGAGAGAGAAGCTTCGGAGGGCCATGAGTTATGCACGTGCAGGATTAGAAGTTCCCTCAGATATTCCCCTTTTACGAGAGAGGCGAGAAGATTTTGAAAATATTGACAATAATGCAGCAGTGAGTTACTCTGATGTTAATGAAGTTGGATGTGGAAAGAAGAACAGTGAAATGAATCCCTCTGAATCTCAAAATGCGTATCATGAAGGCAAGTCTAAGACTTTGCAGCTCATAACAAAATCAAAGAAACGTGCTCTGCCAGAGTCATTGTCAGGTGTTAACTTTGCTGCTGGTCATATTAGTGGGAAAAACATCCAGGAAAAGGCGAACACAGATCCTGCATTGTCAATAAAGAGACCTAAAAGGGTTTGTGTGGCGACTGAAAGGTGCAATTTGGACAATATCGAGCAGACAGAAATTGTAGACGAAAAGAAGATAAATGAATGCAGAGACAAAATCAATGCAGATCCTAATGACATGGATAATGAGAAATCAGTATCAGATGATTCACAGAGATTAGAAGACATGGCTGGATTGGATTTGTCTACAAACGAAGAGAAAAACGCTCTTATGGATATTAGGAAGTGTGATTCTACTGAGCATAAGAACATTAAACATACATCTAAAAAGAAGAAAGAAAGAAAAAAAGCCAGGAATACTGCCGATTCTGATGACATGTACAATGAGAAATCAGTATCAGATGATTCACAGAGATTAGAAGACATGGCAAGATTGGATTTTTCTACAAATGAGGAGAAAAACAGTCGCATGGATATTGGGAAGTACGATTCTACTGAGCATAAGAAGATTAAACATACATCGAAAAAGAAGAAAGAAAGAAAGAAAGCTAGGAATACTGCCAATTCTGATGACATGAACAATGAGATATCAGTATCAGATGATCAACAGAGATTAGAAGACATGGCTGGATTGGATTTGTCTACAAACGAAGAGAAAAACACTCGTATGGATGTTGGGAAGTGCAATTCTACTAAGCTTAAGAAGATTAAACATACATCTAAAAAGAAGAAAGAAAGAAAGAAAGCTAGGAGTACTGACAATTCTAATGACATGAATGATGCAGCAGATCAAAGTATCATTCCAGTGTGTAATAATGCACAAAGTGGCAAAGTTTGTGAAACCGCTGAGCCTACTGGTTGCAAATTGAATAGAAGGCCGAAGGTTGTGTATGTTACAAGAACGGAGGAGGTAGAACGTTCTAGGCAGAAGCTTCCAATAATAATGATGGAGCAAGAGGTTATGGAATCAATTAGCGAAAATCCAGTGACTATCATTTGCGGAGAGACAGGGTGTGGAAAAACAACCCAAGTTCCACAGGTAGCTAACAATTTTGCTCCTTCATGTGAAACATGTTCGGAGCTATATATATATTTGTTTCTCATTTTTTTATTAGAAAAACATCGGAGTTGCAAAAGAGGGAAGGAAACACTTAGGAATCTCAAAAACAGTGTGGAAACACTTTTGAATATCAGAAACAGTAAGGCTATACAGAATTGGAGAAGCAGGTTTGAAGAACGATCGATAGTGGAATGATTTTGCGGGAGTTTTACAACTCTGCATGAATACACACACTGTCACTATGCTCCTAAAACTCTGCTTTCTCCCTCTGGAATCCAATCCAGGGGCTGCCTTTTTTACCTGAAAAGACACAATTTTCTTATGTCTTTTTCTGCCATTTACTTGTGCCTCTATATGTCTTCTTATTTTAGTCATAATAGCTGTGCCTAGTATTTCCTAGTCTTTTATTTTCTTGTCAGTTCATTCTGAACTGACCAGCAGTCCGGATAGAGCATGAAAATGTTTTTTTGATGCTGCCCCAAATAGGTATGCATGTGCGTTGGTGCTGCTTGAGTTCTTCTGTGACACGGGGAATGTCTGCATGCTGCTTTACTGTGTTCTTCCTTGTTTCTGAAGTAACAAACTCTTTATGTTTTGAGTGCAACACAGCAGCAGCACAGCTGGCATCAATAGATATTCAACATCTTGGCCTCCCCCAAGAGCCTATTTTCGCTTTAGATGAAGTACCTGGCTACCTTCTGGCCAGCCCTGGCATTGTAATGACAATCCAGCATGTTTTATGCTGTGGCTTCATAGATTGCACAAGCTGGTCATTGATACTTTTTGTTTTCAAATGATTGACCTCATTGCTTATTGTCTGCATGCGGGTTTACTGTGTTCTTCCTTGTTCCAGGAGTAACAAACTCTTTATGTTTTGTAGATATCCAACATCTTGGCCTCCAACTTATCTGGTTATTTCCTCCCCAAATCCTTATTTTCCGTTAAGATGAAATACACACCTCCCTTCTGGCCAGCAGCCATGGACACTTATTTCTTGTGCCCTGGCATAGTAGCGACAATCCAGCATATTGTATCTTGTGGAGTCATTGGTTGCATGATCCGGTCATTGATACTTTCTGTTTCAAATGTTTGACCTAATTGTTCATTGTGCAATGTACCTCTTCATAGAACTTTCTCTTGGTGTGTTTTTCTTCTAGTCCTCTACCTGGTGATTTAAAAATTGACCTTAGTGATTTGAATTGCTGGTTAATCACCGTGTTGATATGTTGGAGACATTCTGCCTCTTCCATATCTATAATTTTGATGCATTCTGCTTGACCGATTATCCCATCAAGCTCTGTCAGTACCAGGTGGATGCTTCATAGGCTGCTTCACTTACAGGTATAGACGTAGGAAAAGCTATCTGTGGAGTCGTCTTGCTGGGTTGATTATCTTGTACAAGCATTGGAATTAAACCTTACAATTGGAAACGATTTCTCCCTGATTCAATGCTCACAATCTCTCCAGCATGTGTAGTGTGTTCTGCTCTTTTAAGCAGTGTCATAATAATGCAACCGCAAGTTCTTCAGAAGTGCTGAAGCGTTGTGTTCATTGTATTGACCATTGAAGCATCCCAACCGTTGCCATATTCACAAAATACTGTTGACTTGTCACCTTTTGCCATATGGTGTCTGATCCCTGCTCATTTGTTGTGACCAATGGTTGATCACGGGTTTTCTATTAGTATTACTCTGAAATAGTTGAAACTGAAAGGCTCAAGTGGTATGATATTTTTGTCTTGGAGCAAGGGATCAATCGTTAAAGTCTCTCAGCAGCCTCTGGGTGTGTAAGTCTTCAGGCGTAATTATATCATAACTAGTAGAGCAGTTAAAAAAGAGCAGTCGCTCATAACTTCCAGAAAAAAGTTAAGAAGTATCAGGTTAGGACGGAATTATGTGGGAAGATTCTACAGTTCTGCAGAGACACCTTCTCTTGCCGTTCTGCTCCCCTTATATTTCTGTCTCTCCTGCTGTAATCCAATATGAGAAGCTGTCTTTTTCTAATTGAAAGGCATAGTTTTCTTAAACCTTTTTCGTGCTGTGCTTGGTTTTCTCTTTTCTTTCCTAATAATAACTAAATTGATATTTATCCAATTCGAAATATTGATGTTGAGCATTTTTTTGGGTTCCAATTTTAGTTTCTGTACGAGGCAGGATTTTCTTCTAGTGAGAGACCAGGAATGATAGGAGTAACACAACCTCGAAGAGTTGCAGTTATTGCAACAGCAAAGAGGTTATCATATGAAATGAATCTAAAACTTGGCCAGGAAGTGGGCTTTCAAGTACGGCATGACAAACAGGTTGGGCCGAATACCCGGATCAAGTTCATGACAGATGGCATCTTACTTAGAGAAGTGCAGGTCAGCCTAACATGCCTATGATAAATAACTTTGCTATATTATCAGATCATGTTATGCATTCTTATGCGTGAGGTCTTTTGGTATCTGTATGTTCAATGTATAAAATCGTTATGAGGTTATAAGGAACTCTTAACTTTTAGTTTGGTTGTAGATTTGATAATTGAAATGAACCTTTGCTCATTATAATCTTCTTCTTTGCCTGCCATCAGTCAGATTTCTTGTTGAGAAAATACTCAGTCATAATTCTTGATGAAGCACATGAGAGGAGTCTCAACACAGATATTCTCATTGGCATGCTATCAAGGGTGGTGCCATTGCGGCAGGTATGTATAACTGCTATTGCTGTTTATGTTAGAGTTTGTTCTGAATCACATAATACAGTTTGTGCTTCTTTCTCGTATGTTTAATATGAAGATAGTTTTTCCATTTGGGGTTATGAAATCAATTAACCTTCAGTGAGAAATTGGTGCAACATTTTTTGTGATAGTGTTTTTTGGCTATGTATTGATTATGGTTACTGTGGGATGTCAGAGTCTATATGAAGAAGAATGCAAGTCAGGTAAAGCTGTTGTTTTCCCACTAAAGCTTGTGATTATGAGTGCGACATTGCGGATAGATGAATTTGTAGTGAACAAAGGTCTATTTCCTTGTCCACCTCCCGTTGTGCATGTGCCTGCTAGACAATTTCCAGTGACAGTCCATTTCTCAGCCAAGACAGAGCTTGTGGATTATGTGGGTAAAGCTTTCAAAAAGGTTTGTGCAATCCATAAGAAACTCCCGCCAGGGGGTGTTCTTGTTTTTCTTACTGGACAAGCGGAAGTACATCACCTTTGCATGAGGCTTCAGGATGCTTTTCCAAACAAAGATGGGAAGAAAAAAACTAACGAAGTATCAGAAGATGATCATGAAAACTTTATAGATGAATTGGCCGATGTGCAGCACTATGAACTTGATGAAATGGAAAGAGACGAGAATTGGGATGTGGCAGAACTGAGCAATGACTCAGATTCAGAAAGTGACCTCGAATTTGCAGAAGAAGAGAAAATAATTCATGAAAAACATGATTCAGATTGGAATGCTAAAGATGGTCTGTGCTTGGCTGCCATCAAAGATGCATTTGATGTGCTTACTGGAACAATGAATATAAGTGAGTCATCTACATCATCTACTCTAAAGAAGGATAAAACTCCTGTAGGTGCTGGACCCTTGCATGTGCTGCCACTATTCGCACTCTTACCAGCATCTGCACAGCTTAAGGTATTTGGGACAGTTCCTGCGGGTTCAAGATTAGTGGTGGTTGCAACAAATGTTGCTGAAACTTCTATCACAATTCCTGGCATTAGGTATGTTGTGGATTGTGGTCGAGCCAAAGAAAAGCTTTATGAGCGAGGAAGTGGGATTGCGAAGTATGAGATTGGGTGGATAAGCAAAGCATCTGCAGCTCAACGTGCTGGTAGAGCAGGACGAACAAGTCCTGGACACTGTTATCGGCTTTATTCATCTGCCATCTTTAATGACACCTTCCCTGAGTTCACGCAACCAGAAATTTGTCGAGCTCCCATAGAGGGCCTAATTCTGCTTTTGAAATCTATGGGAATCGTGAAGGTACTTGTTTTATGCTGTAAGTGATTAGAGATCTAACAAAATATTTTGAACTAACGTCTTGGGGCTATGCAGGTGAACAACTTTCCGTTCCTATCTCAACCTGATAAACATGCCCTTATTGAAGCTGAGCATTGTCTTCATGCTCTGTCAGCGCTGGATCCTAATTCAGGTCTTTTAACACCTCTAGGACAGGCTATTGCATTATATCCGATTGGTCCACGTCATTCAAGAATGTTACTCACTGTCATGCAAATAGGGCGCCCTTCTGATGTAAAAGAAGCAAGTTTATTGTTGGCGTATGCAGCTGCTACTGTAGCAGCTCTAAGCTTGGATTCCCCTTTTGTGATGAACAGGGATTCTGAAGAGGATTCTGAAAAACAGAAGATAGAAGCATCAAATGTTGAGACCGGCTCATCAGTGAGAAAACGGCTGAAAAATTCAAGCTCTTACATAAATTTCAGATATCCTTTGAGTGATGCTCTCAGCATAGTCAGAGCATTACATGCATATGAGATTTCCAGCGATCCAGAGGAATTCTGCACCATGCAGCACATGCATGCTAGAATACTGTACGAGATGTCGAAATTGAGGAAACAACTCGTGCACATATATATTACATTCAGTAAAGATGCAGATGAAAAAGTAATTCCTACGTATAGCGAAATGAATTTATTAGGCGTGGAGGGGGAATGGAAAGCAGCCCTTGGAGATAATAGCATCAGTACTAAGCATGAGCAAGTGTTGAGACAAGCCATATGTGCTGGTTGGCCTGATAGACTGGCTCACAAGTTGAGTTTACAGGATTTGACACGGAACACAGAGGAAGGAGAGCATCGAAAACCCAAGGGAACTCCATATCAAGCATGCAGCACACAAGAGAGAGTGTATATTCACCCCTCTTCATCCTTGAGAAAAAGTGCACCTGCCTTTGTTGTCTACAATGAACTTGTTAGCACATCCAGGCTTTATATGAAGATGGTTACCGCTGTAGATGATCAATGGCCAGTCATACATGCACACGCATTGTGCACGTTTTCGAAACCCTTGATTGATCCTCCTCCTTGGTATGACCCGTATTCAGATAATATCTACTGTTGGGTATCACCAAGTTTTGGTCCCCACTTGTGGCAGCTTCCATTGCATAAGTTGCCTTTAAAGAGTAAGCAGCATCGGGTTTCTGTTTTTGCATGTGCCCTTCTACAAGGAAAAGTGTTTCCTGCCCTGGTTAACTTGTCTCCAAATCTAGCAGCTGATCCAGCTACTTTACTTTTACCTGCAAATAGGGCACAGAAGAGGGTCAGTGAATTATTGCATTGTATGGAAGCTGCCTCGGTTGATAGTCGTTCAAAGCTGAAAGTCATGTGGGATGTTCAACCAGATTTTCTCTTTGAGGAGGTGCTTTTGTGGGTACAGAAGAAGTCCCATTTGCAGCTGAAAAAAATCTGGGAAACTCTGCAATCAGAAGCCCAACTAAGAGCCAAGGAGCTGTTTCCGAAGAAAAAAAGGAAATGAAGCAATTTTGCAATCCATCCATGTGTTTCTGCTGTATGCTGAATTCGTAATCGGGAGGCTTGAAGCTCGGGGAAATTATGTGAGGCTCCATCATCAATTTAATTGAGGTTGTACTTCTAATGTGGGCTCACCAGTGATCATCTCCAAAATGCAAGAGGCTCTGCACTATTCTGGTGCCAAAAGGGGTGAATTCCCGACCGTCATCTCGGGTACGAGAATGATGTGTCGTAAATTTGTCATGTGATTGCAATCGAAATCGCCTCCAAAATTGCCATGGTGTTTTGGCGTTTTTGTTGATGGATTTTTAAAGAGGATGGAAAAAGCAACAATCACAGTAGATGATAACCATATCTAATCCTTCATTTGATTGATAACATTTTGCAGCAAATGTATGAATTCTTTCATTAGTCCTGTTTCATATGAACAGGATTGGGCATCAAATCAGAATGGACAGCTCAAAGGTTTGAGGCATACACCGGCGTGTATGGCATTTATGGCCCTCCAGATTCAATCTGTATGATCGAAGTATGAGTGCACTGCTCTCCACAGATCCCTTCAGTATTTTCTATGATTGTTAACTTTCTTGCTAATAAGGCGAATTCCTTCATTGTTTTAGAAAGGTACTTTTTTCTTCTCCTTTACCAGACTCGTTTTGTGTTCCAAATTAAATGTGATTCAGAGTGAATGACTCCATGGGCAATAAGTTTATAAAATATGGGCGACAATGTCAAGGAGAAAATGCGAGAGGATTGCCACCAAAGAACTGAATTTGAAAAAGTGCTCTTCATATTCAATCACAGCAGTTATACAGTCTTGCCAAAAATGTCTACCTGGAAAGTATAGCCTTCACTCCATGGAGACTGCTATAATATAGCCAGAACTTCCAAAACAACCGTGATTTTGAAAATTTAGGAGCTCCGGATCTCATATCATAATGGTACAAACATATGGCAGATTGGAACAGACATCGATAGCAGTAATACATTAGAATCCCACTGTTCTCATCATTCTTAACCTATTCTCCTCTTATCAGGAACTGACTTCCCAGGTAAACCAAACTGGCTGTAACCAACAATTTAGCCAAGCCAGAATTTCTGTTCGACCAGGGAGGAGGGGGGAGGGGGGGACTCATGGCAACTATTCTGATTCAGATATCACCATCAATCCTTCTATTTCTTACCTTGGGGTATCAAATTAGCATTACGAATATTAGCTTCCGTTAGCAGCAAGTGTTTTCCCAACCTGCAAACAGACCTTGCAGGAGTCAGTAAACTCCAAGCAGACGACAATGCTTTTTATCATTTGGCGATGCTTTAGAATTTTCTACGCATTATTCATTCCACTGAATCTAAATTTCGTCCAGCATGTATTTTATAACTCATTGCGCAACACCAACTTAGTGAGCATTTTGCTCAGTTCAATGTATGAACCTACATGACAAACTATGTAACAAATAAAATGTGTATCATAAATGAAACAAAATTACACTTCTGACTATGAACAAATAAATAGATTCATCACAATAAAACCAATGTGGTAATAGCTTGCTTCTGAAGATGTGAAAACTAGTGTGTGTCCTCATTTTGTATTATTAATGGCATTTACTTTTTTATGAATGACATATATACGCATCCATGTGTAGTTGTAATGCTACTTTAACATCAATAGGTTTCTTCACTTTGTAATTGCATTTAACTTGTGTTCAATTGCATTCCCTCCTGCATGTCTTTAGTAATTTGATAACACTAATTCAGTGGAGTCTTACCAAACAAAACAAAATCGGACACTGATGGAGCCACGTTTTCCTATTAAGACTACACTACGAAATTGGCATATCCCACACTACATTTGAGAAGAGAAATTACCCCAATGTTCTAGGAAGTCTGTAGCCTCCAATACGAACACGCTTAAGGGCATGAACCTTTGAAAAAAGAAAGAAAAATAATGATTTCAATATTGGTTAAATCAGTTTTCTTCTCATCTTTCCTGAATGTCCATAGGCATAAAAGTTTCACAATCACTCTATCACTTAATCTGAAAGTAATTAATTGAAACCACAATTATTGCATTCACAACATGCACATAATGTCACACTAAGGGGGCCAGATGAATGATTTGATGTGTTTCGAGGTCTGTCCTCAATAGCCTTTGGGATGTGTAATGTTGATTAATTCAATGATTCTTGATTTTTCTTTCTGAACATCTTTTCTGCTTCTCCAAACAAGCAAGACTGAACCACTACTTGATGGAATTACAACCTTCCAATGATATGTTAAAGCTAGCCTTAGAAATCACATTGTTAAATTACTTATTGATATGCATAATTATACACTTTTTGTTCCAATCCCTTATGTATAATCTACGACTCAATACACCACATTTATGCATTGGTCACAATATTTGTGAGGTGTCACCATCCCTTATAAATCCACAACACAATACACCATTACGATGCATTGAACTGCTGTTAAAACTATAAGATCTTCTGAATACAAGAGTCTGAAATATTTGTACATCGGTTCACTGGTCATACAGATTTCAAATACCAATAAATTAACAAATTGATCAAAGAAACCCTCATTATCTACAACAGGACAGCAGAATCACAAATTCCAACCAAATAGTTGTTGACTGGAAGCAGTACTAATCATTAAAATTAGTTCAGTAGGTATTGGCCCTTTGGGTAGCAGCTGAATGGGAGAGAAAAAGTTAGCTCTCCACTTTCAAGCTACAGAGTTGCAAATGTATCTACACTTATAGGAGGATGTGTATCTACAGATTGAAATTAAGTTCAAGCCTATTGGAGTTGCAAATGTATGTACTCGCCAAGGAGCATGTGAGAGTGTGGTGCTCTAATATTAATATGTTGTCTGAGCTATTTCGTCATCCTTCTGTAAAAGTCTTTGGCACCCAACAATAGATATAATTCACATTTTCCATTCGTCACTATGTTGTTTGTATGTTCGAATATTAATACGTTGCAATACTAGAGACAAAGAGATAATATTTGAACATGTTAATTTTCTAACACTTCAGGTAAGTATTTGAGCATCTTAATTTCCAACTCTTCTCATAAATACTTGAGCAAATTTCTAGCTCTTCATGAAAGACATTGTTTCAAAAACTGGCAACTTGAGGAGGTATTAACAGTTAGTAGCATGGCAAACTTATCTACAATCATTTCAAAATGTGATGAAAATAATAAAGGAACAGCACGTATTCTGTAATTGATTGAGAAATGAAGAAGTTACAGACCTCTAAACCTGCATGCTCTATTAAATGGCGAACCTCATGGTTTCGACCTTCTGAAACCTGCCCATGAAGAATGTTCAAATACCCATACTTTTAAAAGACCTCATGGAATCATAATATATGTTTCTTCAAACATACCACAATCCGCAGTTTAACCCTTGAATCTCCTCCTTCAGTAGCCCTGATAATTTCAACAGATTCAGGACTGCAATGCACTCCTTGCACTTCAACACCATCCAGTATAATCTGGACCTGTCTTTTGGTTATTTTACTGCCTATGGTTGCAACATATCTGCAGAGTATGTTCCACTTATTGGCATGCTTAAAAATCACAACACCACATTCTATATTTATATATTATAGTGATGTTCATTTCTGATATACAGTTTTTGGTGCACATAATTTTCATTCTGTATGGATTTGAAGCATATTAATTAGTGGTTAGCTTCTTCAGCACATCCTAGAGAAGCTTCAGTAAAAGTGATACCAAGAAGAATAATGAATGTTGTTATTTTAGATTGAGAATGTGACCTTACCCAAATGTACTCCCACTGATACTATCGCTCATGATCTGAAGTACTGTTCTACCATATTTTAGTATAGAACATTCTCCATTTATTATTTTGTGAACAAGCGTGGTATTCAAAATGCTTTTAATATGTCTAGCTACCTTCAACAGATTCTGATTTCCAAGCTACAGTTACCTCTATCAGTCAACAGTAATAACACATTCTTCGAACAATTTTTGAAACAAGTACAGTAATAAAAATGCTTGACAAAAAGATCGATGAAAAATGTGTCAATATTCATTATTAGTCAAAGATTATAAGAAGGATGGGTCATATGCCAAGCATTCAGTTGAATTTCTAAATAAAAAAATGCTTATAACTGCACATGAAGGGTGAAAATGATTTACTATGCGCAACAGGAATGAGTGGCTTTACTCTTTTGTCAGACCAGACGATGGGTGTGAAACACTTTGTGCAAAATCTCCTGTAATGGGTAATCACACAAAGCTTCAATTGGTTGCTCCTTGACGAACATAAGAATAGATGTAATTCATTTTACACAAGGAGATATGAACCATCATTGGTGACAAAGAGCAAGCCCGTGGTTGCCACATCAAGGCGGCCAACTGTAAACAATCTGGGCTTTAGCAGGCCAGGATTCCTTTGCTCCTGCCAAAAGATGAGTATTAATTACATAATTTACTTCAGAACATGACCTGATGCATTTTATAATGAGACCATAAAAGTCTTAATGCAAAATAATACACAAGAATCGAAAACTTTATGGAAGCCTAGAGCCAACCCAAATCTTCATGTAGTCGTCGAATAATCTTAAAACAGATTTCTCGTCATCTTCAGCACAGGAACAAATGTATCTGTAAATGTTGTTAAATTGCAATCCATCACAATAAGATATACAAAATGTGGACATTAAAAAATATAATTGGAGCCGATTTAAGTGTGAGAAAATATCAAACAGCAACTAACCCTTTTGGCTTGTTCAGTACAAAATACAGCTTAGCAGACATCTTTTTCGGCAATGATCTTCCATCAATGTATATAGAGTCTTTCAAAGGATCAACTAAAGTCTGCAAAATAAGCACCAAAGTCTGAATACAAGCAGGCACAAAGCTTTGGAGAATCAATAAATGGTTTGAGCTTTGATGGTTCGAAAGCCCTTCTAAGAGAGCACAGATATTAAGCTGCAGCTTGATTGCAGATCTTCCAACAAAGAACTATTAACTCTATATCTACCATAATAAAGAGAGAGTGATATCCCCTTCAATGGTTCTCTGTATATGGACATAATATGTAGACATGTGCGTGTAAAACCATACATATAAAATTACTGCCTCATGTATATATGTTGATAAAGTAAAATCAAGATTCTTAAATTATTTAAGATATTTTTACAGCACACACTCGTTATTATACATGTGTTTACTCATCCCAGAGAGTCACGAGCATTTCATCAACTTCTCGAAAGGGAAACATCTAACCAGAATATGATATATTTAATATCACGACTCTGCATAATCTTAACCAATAGACCGTTTCATAAGGGATACACATTTCTTATATTATACTACATCCTCATCAATGACTGCATCACCTAACAACTCATTCACGGAGCATCATTCTCTCGACAAGAGGGGCCTGAGCTTTCCTTTGTAACTTTGGAATTCTGGAACCAACAAGTGGGACACAAAGAGTACCTCGAACAGCCCTGGTGTCTACTTAACATGAATATGGCTCAATACAGAAGAGGCATGGGTTTTTATATTAACCTACCTTGTTATATAGCAACATATCTGATGCATTCCTTTGATAGAGATGTCATGGATTGTATATTTGATTCCTTAAGATTATTCTGGTAATACTAGTCTGTTGACTGAACATCAAACCTGAGGAATCTTGCACACATCACCATTGACTGTAACTCTAGCATCAAAAATAATATCTTCACATGCCCGCCTTGATGCTACTGCAAAACCATTTTTTAGATAGTATTAGAAAGAATAAGACTATATTATACATGGTTTTTACATTCAGCTGGTACTAAAGAAATATGAAACGTTTTGACAAAGATGTATATCCAAAGAGATGGCCCCGTTTCCGGGAACCAATCATCCTTAGCAGTAAGACGGGTGCTCCACTTGACATGTGTCAAACAGTCATGCATCGCAGATGATAGACCAACAGCAATGCATTACTCTCATTCTCCTCTACAACAAATTCATGGAACTGTGGAATTGAACCATTTTCGTTTCTACATTTAGCCGTTTTTGGATTAAAGTATTTTTTTCCTTCTGTTCTACCATTTCATAATGACAGTTGGACTCATAGGTCAATCAAATTGAGCCCATGGACCTCACTACATTGTCTTCATCATCACCATTGTCATTGTATCTCTTTATATAGCTGACATTCACACGAGGATGAATAAAAATATGATAGAACAACCAACTCTTGGACGGAGTCATCTACTTAGTTGTTTCAACAGAGTGTAGACTGAAAAATCTCAACTTTATTACTAGGTATTTCACCCATGCCTTGTTCTAGTAAATAAGAAAGCACGCAAGAAAGGAAGGCTGCAAGAAAGCTGTACACACGTACCTCCAGCAGCTGCGAGAACCTTGCTAAGACGCTGAGGCTCCCTAAATGTTTCATTATAGAAGCGGCGAGCAGCTTTGGAGAATCTTGCTGCAGGAGAAGAAGATGATGACGACGATGGAGACGACGCGGTAGTACTTTTCTTCCGGGCAGGAGAGAGTGCGGATAGGTTTTGGATCTTTGCCTTGCGAGCTTTCAATGGCTTCTCGAGGACATTTCCCCGCGGCGATGATGATGATGATGAAGACGACGACGACGACGACGACGATGATGATGAGACGAGAAGAGGACGGACATGAGAATACCGTCTTGACTCGGGGGTTGGAGTGAGAGGAGAATGAGCTGTTGTCGATGGGAGGTTGAGTCGGAAGGACGAAATGAAGCCGAGGTTCTCGGCAACAGCGCCAGGGAAGCGGGCGACGGCGACGGCGACGGCGATGGCCATGATCACAGTTCGCAGAGAAGAAGAAGAAAGAAGAAGAAGAAGAAACATCTATAAGCGTGTGTACAAACATACATACGTATATATGTACGTATATATGCAGGTATACACATACGTACACATGCGTACATACATCGTATACACATATGTATGTATGCCATGTATACCAACCTCAGGAAAGCAGATCCTAATGTAATGACAGTGAAATCGATGATGGTGATGATGGTGATGATGATGATGATCATCATCATCATCATGGCAATGGCTGCTTGAGCTGAGAGTGATTTCCGTTTGTTTTACCCTGATGTAGTTTCGACACATCATTTTGTCTCCCATCAGGTCCGATACCCACTTGTTGTTGTTGTTGTTGTTGTTGTCGATTAGGTAGGTGTCAAAGTTGCGATGGAGCAAGAGATGCCATCCGAGCTCGCATGCATGCAACGGTATCAGATCCGCAGTTACGTATAAGATCGACGGCAAAGCTGCATCTTTGCGGATAAACGGATAACGTTTGTGTTTGCCTATGTCCATGGACGAAGATCTCTGGCGTTCTCTTACATTTAGCTTCGCTAGGAACGCCTTCAGGCGAAGCCTAGCAACTCCAGGAAGGAAGCCTTTGTGGCTATGCTGACTTCGATGTTGATTTCCCGAGCAATCACAATATAAAATGCCCATACATTCTTTAATATTCCTTTATGGTGTTCCAGAAAGTTCTAGAACTCTCTAGAAGCTTCTGCATAGATCTCCCTCTTCTTGCATGCAAGAGTTTTAGAGTTGTATAAATGAAGGGGTTTACCTCGATCCCAATCAAGGTGAACAATGCCAATTATGGAATCAACACTCAATTTCGTCTATCTTGTAATTATCACTCAGCTCTTTCGCCTTGGCCTAGCTCTATTTTGCTCTTCTCTATCTGTCCGTGGCAATAAAAGAGCTTAAAGGCAAATAATATACGCACGACTTTCCCTCGAGCATGGAGTTGTAGCCTTCGGGAGAGCACGTATGAAGACAGTGGATCAAACAGTGTGAAAACTAGACAGATCAAGGCCTGTGTCATGGCGAAACTTTGCAAGAGCTGATTCTGTAGGAATGCACATGCACATCCACCCATCCATGATCATGTTGTGCACACATGATACATATACACACAAGTGCATACATCTGCATACATACATACACACACATACATACATACATAAACACATAAATACATACATACATACATACATACATAAATGCACACATAAATACATAAATGCACACATACATACATAAATGCACACATACATACATAAATGCACACATACATACACACATGCATACATACACCCATACATGCATGCATGCATACACATACATACACACCCATACATGCATACATAAACACATACATACATACATACATACATACACACACACATACATACATACATACATATATACACACATGCATACATACATCCATACATGCATGCATGCATACACATACATACATGCACACATACATACGGGAGCATATACAACAACATGTGGGCGATTGACAAGAAGCGAAGAAGAAGAAGAAGCAGACGCAGAAGACGGGAAATCGGGAGCTATGGCGGATCGTCCTCACGTCCGCTACTCCGCTCTGTCCACGGAGCAGGAGCGACCACAAGGCAGGGAGCCGGAAAGAGTGAGAGCTAGAGCGAGAGATCATCAGCCGCGATCTTCATCCGCCACAGAGGACCGCAGATATGATTATGACCCATTCAATCGAGTGCCGTGGAAGTCCATTTTCCTGGCCATCTTCTTGCTCTCCTTTGGAACCCTCTGCCTTATCCTCTCCTACCTCATCTTTACTGGACACATGGGTGGAGATTCCTCCCAAGTCTATGGGTTCCTCACGATTGGTATCCTTCTCTTCCTCCCAGGTACGTTCCTTTCTCTCCATATGTAAATATATGAATATATTTGTGTGTATTTATCTATGTGTACGTGTAGACTGATACATACGTCTATGTCTGTCTGTGTGTGTTATTAGTTTGCATTAATATGTATGTATCTCTATCTTGATATGTATACATGTATCTATGTGTATCTGTATGTGCGTAGTGGTGTATATGTGTAAAAGATCATTGGAATTGGCAAAATATAAGCTTGATAATCCCCCATGAAATTTCGCATGCGTTGTATTTCACACTTTCCTATCGTCGTTTTCTACAGTGGAATTGGCAAAATGTGATCTTGATGGCCCCTCCAGTAAATTTCTCATGCATTGTATTTTTATTTAACATGTAATCATTTCTATTGTCAAAATTGTGACTTTCACTTGATCATTTTTTCCTCCATTGTGTAGATGGATTTCTTTCATACTTCTGATTTGTGTTTAATGCTCTCAATGGTTAGTCATCGTATCATATACATTATGTTAATGCCAAAAAATCGGGTGTTCTCAGCTTATTTCGGTTTCACACCCAGGCATGCTTTCCCTCCCAACCCACAATGAAGCCTTTGAGACTGATAATGCATTTTCATTTGCAAATCTTTGTCTTCTGAAACATTGCTCAACATAAACACATGACATCACTGTTTTGCTAATTTGAGTTATTTACTTTGGGCAGGGTTTTACGAGACCAGGATTGCTTACTATGCTATGCGAGGTGCCAAAGGCTATTCATTCTCTCAAATCCCCGAGTATTAGGGCATCTCATATCCTGTGATGATGGATTTGAAAAACCAGGGGTTGAATCATGTTAGTGATACTTCTGAAGTTCTACAACACATGTATCTTCTTTGATGTATCATATCGTTGGTTCTTATTTGAATCTCATACGATGTTCATTTTGGCTCTCTTCAATGATTTCTTTTCAACACTGTTGTATGAGCTGAAATTTCTATCGAGAGGATGACCCATTTCTTTTGATTTGGAGGACACATTCTCTGTGCTTTTATTATACATAATTTGGTGCTGAACAGTAGCTTAAACTTATGATCTGCTGCAAAAGTCTATTTTGCTTGTGTGCATATATTCATGAACAAGTTTGGAAACCCATGTATTTATGATGGCTTTTAGTTCTGCTTTTGGTTTCTACAAAAAATAAAGCTGAGGAGAGGAAATTATCTTTGGGGGATGCTATGAAAAATTTGAGTGATGTGATTGTTCTGCGGGGAATCACAGTATAGAGAAGTGATTTGGATTCACATTGGTAATGATCATCATCTGATCATCAAAATCGATAAGCTTCATATCACTGGTTGTGTCTGTATTTGACAAAGTTTCTTGATGTAAACATAAAATTGCCCCTTTTCTCATTGTGATTGGGCCCTTGAAATCAATTGACATCATTTCTGTCATATTTGGATGTAAACTTTGGATTACTGTCTCTTTCTATCCACGGAAATATCAAGTTCCTGTTATCAAATTGGTGGAGTCTGATTGGATTGTGAAAGTACTACGTATTTGTGAAATTTTCAAGTATATATTGAGCTT
>JBBBWG010003237.1:0-31722 GCA_037176905.1 Azolla pinnata
TTTGCGTCTATCTACTCGGGGTCTTGTGCGTGCTGTCTATCTGTTGTAGTCGGAAAGTTACGTAATTACGGAAATAACGCATAGCCGGGATTACGGCCGGAAGCTTACGGCTTTACGGCAAGGAAGATTAGGTGGATCGGGATTTTCCCGGATCCATCGGAGAACCGTAAGTTAGTTGCAGGGTGAGTGGAACGTAACGATATACCCATTCATCTTCTCCGAAATGGCTAATAGCCATGAGAGAATGGCAGCATCAAATGTCACAACACTTTGTTGGTATGCCACTAACAGAGGAGATGGGACCATATATGGCATGGTGTCCACCTTCGGTCCCACCGATGAGGGGTCGGCCAAGGTCCTAGTATCACCACACCCCACACAGCTAGGAGCATGCCCCTAGAGGGCTAACCCCACGAGACAACCCTTAGGTTGTCATGAGACATGATGTGCAGTGGTGCCATTGCCTGTCCACATACTTGATTGCAAGGAGCCCAGCTATGCCTCCCCCGTACACTCGGCCTAATACTAACACCACCCCACGACTGACGTCCCATGGATCAGCCTCGGCTTCATCAAGTCACGCGAGCCCCACCTCAAGCCACACTAGATCTAATCCTGGCTCATTTGCACATGTGAACCCCACCTCCCATAGTTCACGACGTGATGGGATGATGATGTCGATGGGGGGCACCCACATCACAACTTCTGGACCTGATCGTGCTGGTTGTGATCACGATGTTGGCCGATCATTTTACACCCTTGATGACAGTGGGGATCATCACGGATCATTCTAGTCGAGGCATGTGTCGATACCTCGTAGAGCTAATGATAGTGCATGTCCGAAATGTGTACGATCCAGCGACAAATAGAGATGGGGTAATCAAGCAAATCATATTTGCATTTCACAGTCAGTACCCCATGCTCGAGCACTCTGTAGTGGGCTCAATTTGGCTTCGTCAGACCATACTCATGCATATCACAAACCGTCGAAGCGGCTACATAAGAGCTGCTCGGGCAATAGTAAACGGGGAGGTAGTTGGATTACCACCACGATTAGATGGTGGGCGACCCCAGAACATTCAAGATGTTTAGTGGATGACAACCTTGGCACGGGGGGGCATCAGAATGTAGTGCTTGGCATGTCATTGCACGTGCAAGCTAGATGAGGTCATGTGGTGCTCCAAGATGGGGGTAGCAGAGGTGTTTCGGCTTTTAGGGGAGAGTTTGTAAGTGTTCTCTTTAATATATTATTAATTGGTGTTATAAATAACCTAAATTGATTAATATTCTTGTTTTTGTGTAGATGGAGGTCGTTGGTTGTTGGTCGTATCCGGATGAGGTGGATTATTGCCGGAAACATTCACGATGTGAGTCGTAGATGTATTTAGAAGTCTCAGACTAATCATGAACGACCGGCTAATTCTTGGTTTGGGGATCAAGCCAGAGCTATCGGGCACTAGTGCTAGTTTGAAGGTAGGCGAAGGTGTAGCGAGTGCTCGAGACCTCGAGCAAAACCAACGCATCATCACTTGTTGACAGTGAGGTGACACACACCGACCCTAGGCCTTGTAATATGTCAATAGGGTTAGATATTTACAACGATAATAACCCTAGTGAGTACGGTCCTTCTCCGTAGACTTCTTTTTGTTTCTTGTACAAACTTTAGTTCTATTGTATTTTCAAAACTTTTAGTGATTGTAATATATATTTCATACTTTAATTTGAGATCTATAATTTGATTGATTAAAAATATGAATCAAAATATTCACTTAATTGCCAAAAATTCCACCACCTAACCAATAATTTTGCAGCAAATGCGCACTAAATTAGCATTAAAACATCTAGCAAATGATGCAATTCTGCAATAAATAAGCATCAACTTACTAGTAAACATCACATAAAATATGCAGAAAACCTCGCTTAAACTTTGC
Organism: Azolla pinnata; assembly: GCA_037176905.1. Lineage (NCBI taxonomy): Eukaryota > Viridiplantae > Streptophyta > Polypodiopsida > Salviniales > Salviniaceae > Azolla > Azolla pinnata. The sequence goes on from JBBBWG010003237.1 coordinate 1,932, forward strand.
AGAAAATCTCGCGTAAAACTTGTAGAAACACTCCATAAAATAAGCAGCAAAACTCACATAAATTTCACGGAAAAACTTGCGGAAACTTGCAACAAAACTCGCGTGAAAATAGCAGCAATACTCCATAAAGGTGGCAGAAATTTCACATAAACAATGCAAAAAAACTCGCATCAATTGAGAAGTAAACTCACATAAACTATGCAAAACATCTCACATCAAATGAGCAGCAAAACTCGCAATAAAATTCATGCATAAGTTGCGGCAAAGCTCATGGTAACAGACGTGGTAAAATTCCCAGAAAATTTGCAGCAAAGCTAGGCGCGGCAACGGTCACAACAAAGCTTGCGGAAATGGTCCGTTAAATCTTGCGTATATGTATGCATATATGTTTGCGTCTACGGTTGCATATATCTTCACATATAACTTTGCGTATATTATCCGACAAGACTTGCGTATATGGTTGCGTATATGTGAGCATATAAGTTCGCGTATAGTTTCGCATATATATTCACGGCAAACGGCAAAATTTTTATGTTGTTTGCCACAAGTTCTGCCACGATGTTTTATGAACTTTTGCAAAACAAATTTTGTGGCAAACTCGCCAATACCTTGTAGTGGATGCATATTCACTTGTATGTGCATACATACATACATGTACATATAAATATGCATATAGTCATGTGTATTCACATGTATATATGTAGATGTATATGTAGTCCTCACATAATGATATGTATATGGATAAATACATCGATATAAAACATTTTAGATCATAAGACAAATAATATGTAATTGTATGTTACATCAATTGACTTGATTGTGTCAAATGAGATCACGGGCTCAAATATTTCTTGTGACACAAAGTTGTAGCAAGTGCACAGTAAATATGCAGCTTGATTGTGGTAAATGAAGTGTTGAATCTTGCGTCGACCTAGCTAGAATAAGTTGCCTCTACAAGAGCAATAACAATTGTGGAAAATTTGATGCAATTTTGAGAAAAATCTATGTTGCGGCATCGTGAGAGTAAACAAACGCAGAAAATTTGCAGAAAAACTTTTGTAGGAATGTCACAATAAATAGAGCATCTAAAGTCACATCAAATCTGGTAGCTACAATTGCATCTACACTCATGTCTAATCTTGCATCAAACCCATAGTAAAAGATGTGTCGAATTGGCTGAAATAAGTCACGTCAAACATGCGCCTACAAGCGCATTTACATGCGCATTTACATGTGCGTCTACAGGCGCTTCAAACTCGCAGCAAACGTCACGTTAACAGTCACAAAAAATTTGATGTGATTTTGAAAAATGTTTACCACGACCTTGTAGTGTCTACGATTTTCACTACAAGGTATTGGTCAATTTTCAGCGAGTTTTACCACGAAATTTGATCTGCAAAAGCTTATACAAAATCATGGTAAAACTCACTGCAAACGACATAAAAATTTGTCGTGAGTTTTACCGCAACTATTGTCGCGAGCTTTACCACGAGTATTGTTGCGCGTATATACACAAGCTTTACCATGCATATATACATGAGCATATACACAAAATATTCGCAATTTTACCGCGTCTATTTACGTGTCTATATACGCAAAATTAAATTAAAAAATATTTAAATAAAAAAAAGAAAAATAACCTCTTTTTATTTATTTTTATACATTTCTTTTTGTTCTCAATTTGAGAACATGTATATTTCCAAAAGCTTCTTCATTTCAGAAAGCTTCTCCATTTCAGAACTCATAAGATGAATGACAAACTCAAGCCCTCGCTATCTATTTATACAAGATCTCTGTCTGTGGCTATTCATATGGGATATTTTTACTTCTTACTTGTCTATCTCCTCTTGTATACATTGATTTATCTGTATATACATACATACAGACATATTTATCTCTACTAGCAAGCATACCTATATATTCATCAATATATACATTCATATTCACTTGTATATGGAGATAAGATAGATCATATTTATCTGTATATGCATAGATACATGCATATACACCTGTATATTAAAACGTAGATGTATATTCATCTATACATTCATACATACATGCATGCTCACCTATAATGTACATGTTTGCTTCATATTCGCTTGTATATGATTACATACATAAATATATGTATAAATATTAATATATTCATGTATATATATACCTATATATTTAGTGGTATACACATACATATATTGGTCAATATATGGATAGATAATTTGGATATTAATCATTTTATTGCAGCAAACACACGGCCAAATTGTATGTTTACTGCACATTTTGCCGCGATTTTTGTTGTTACATAGCTGCAAATTAACTTATATTAGTATGTATTCACTTGTATATGCATACATACATGCCTATTTATCTAAATATTCATTTTTTCATGTATATTTGTGTGTGTATGCATAGATATATGCATATTCACCTATAATGTATATGATTACATACATACATATATATATGCATAAATATTAATATATTCATGTGTGTGTGTATATATATATACATGCAATTTGATTTATATATAAATAGATAATTAGATTGATTGGGTACACCACTTGATTGTTTCAAATGAGGTGATAGGTTCAAATCTTGCCTGGGACACAATATTGCAGCTTGGTTGTGGCAATTTTGCGGCAAACACGCGGCCAAATTGTATGTTTACTACACATTTTGCCGCGATGTTTGCGGCGAGTTTGCTGCACCATAGCTGCAAATTAACTTATATTAGTATGTATTCACCTGTATATGCATACATACATGCATATTCATCTAAATATTCATTTTTTCATGCATATTTGTGTGTGTATGCATAGATATATGCAGATTTGTCTATATATGTACATGTTTGATGTATATTGACTTGTAAATGGACAGATACAGACATATTCACTTGTATATTGAAACCTACATGCAAATTCACCTATATATCCATGCAAACATGCATATTCACCTATAATGTACATGTTTGCTTCATATCTGCTTGTATATGATTACATACATATATATACACATAAATATTAATATGTTCATGTATATATATACATGTATATTTACGCATTTTGGTCTATTTATGGATAGATAATTGGATATTAATCATTTTATTTTAAATTTAGGAAATATATTATATCATTGTATGTTGGATTGATTGGGTAAACCAATTGATTGTTTCAAATTAGGTGATGGGTTTAAATTTTGCTTAGGACACAATGTTGCAATATGGTTATGGCAAATTTGCAACAACCACGTAGCAAAATTATATGTTTGTTGCAACATAGCCGCGATTTTTGCTGCAACATAGCTGCAAATTTACTTATATTAATATGTATTTACCTGTATTGCATACATACATGCATATTCATCTAAATATTCATTTTTTCATGCATATTTGTGTGTGTATGCATAGATATATGCAAATTCGTCTATATGTACGTGTTTGATGTAGATTGACCTACAAATGGTTAGATACAAACACATTCACATGTATATTGAAACATACATGCAAACTCACTTGTATATCTATCAATACATGCATATTCACCTATATATGCACACGCTTGATTCATATTCGCTTTTATATGCATACATACATACACATAAGTATTCATATATTCATGTATATCTACATGTGCATGCATGTAGATTTGTATATATATATAGATGTATTCACGCATATTGATTTGTATATGAATAGATTTATAGATTAAAAAATTGTAAATAATAGTAATAAAGATATGTTTACTAAATATATTATATACGTGTCTGTTAGCCCAACTGGCTAGATGACTTGATTGTGTCTATTTACGAAATTTTTGAAAAAAGTTACGGCTATACTTGCGGCAACACGTGCGGCAATACTCGCATAAATAGTCGCGGCAAATTTGATGCGATTTTGAAAAAATTTGCCGTGACCTACGGCTAGATCGCGACAAACAACCCAATACCTTGTAGTGTTTTCTAATCAATACGAAATTCTTGGGGATCGTTATACATGCAATACGCTCTTCATATGAGCTCCAATTTGCTAGAGTCATATACTATACTTCAATTAACAAGTATATATGCATCCCATCGTCTAGTGGGTTATACACTTGTGTATTTGGATGATTAAATTACCGTACACAAGAGGATAGCCTATTAGCCCTATTCTTAGATTCTATTGAATTGATATGCTTAGCGAACTTGCTTAATATCTAACCAGTCTTTCATCTTGCTTAATTCATAATCAGCCTATTCTATGATATATTTGCTGCTTAATATCTAACCAGTCTTTCATCTTGCCTTATTCATAATCAGCCTATTCTATGACATATTTGTTGCTTAATATCTATCCAGTCTTTCATCCTGCTTAATTCATAATCAGCCTATTATATGACATATTTGTTGCTTAATATCTAACCAGTCTTTCATCTTGCTTAATCCATAATCAGCCTATTCAATGACATATTTGTTATATGATAAAATTGTGAAGAAAGAGAAGTTAGTGCAGGGTTCGAAACTCGAAGGAAAGGAAGCAGCTGTCTGTCTCCTGCACAGGTCCCCTCTGCACGGAGCGTGTTAGGGTTTCAATCCGCCGCTCCCCCAGGCCGAAAGAGGCGCCCTGGCCATGGCCTGCCGACGCGTCACGCAGGCTTTCATCAGGAATTCTTCTCTCTTTCAGGTATTATCTGTCCTTTTGGTTGTCACTCCGCGCTCCGCACTTCGCAGAAGAAAAGCATCGGGCTTTGCCGCAGTAAAGCCACTAACTGTCCCTCTCCCTCCCTTGCATTTGGATCCAATCAGAGATCGGTTCGTGATCAGAAGAAGAATCTTTTGATCCCGTTGTCCTCCTTTGAAGAAAACCGGACTGCTTGGCTCCGATCATATTCAACAGCCCTGAACATTGTAAGAATGCCGTTGAGGCTTTGCATCTTTCTTTAGCTTGCTGCCCATTCTTTACATTCTTCTTCTAAACTTCCATCTACTCGAAACTCGTGTTTTCTTTCTTCTTATTGTGTGAACGTTTGGACCTCCACAGCACCAAGATGCGCCCGACAACAATGCGAATGTCCCCTGGGATTTCACAGAGGCAAATATGACCAGGGTAAGCTCCAAGGCTCCGATAAGGTCTGTGTAGTATCAATCATGGCATTAAAGTTTCAGAAATGTCTTTTAATATTGATATAATGGAACATACTTTATGAATATAAGCTTTCACAAAGCTTGTGGGGATGCTTGAAAGACCTTCCTCATGATAAGTCTTAGGGCTAACTGCTTTAAGCGACCTCTTTGGCAAGGTTTAGAAAGACAGCTGATTTCTATACACTTCACTTTTGAAATCTAGGTGTAATTCCATCAAATTCAAACTTTAGATGTACTCTGTAACAAATGGTAATTCTCTCAATACCTTCTCCTTTTGGCTAGAATTGTATTTACCAATGATCAATTAATTCACATCAACGTCAGATCTATTAAACTTATAAGTGTATATTGTATTTAGATTTTTGACAACTTTGTACCATGTTTCTTTTGTGAAGAATGTTTCGCTTTCTCTCATGTTCTGTACATATATTAGGAAGGATATTCTTAGGACATTTTGGTGTCCCATTATTTCTACAGGTGAGGAAAATTCTCTCACATTATCCGGCTAATTACAAGCAATCTGCAGTGATTCCTTTGCTTGACCTTGCTCAGCAACAACACGGGGGTTGGATTCCTATTTCTGCCATGAATAAAGTGAGCTTTTATTCAAATATCTCCTAACTAGGCTGTTAATGAGGGTTGAGCAGTTTCCAGCTAAAGTTTGCATGAAACATCATACAGATAGCAGAGATTCTTGGGATGGCACCTATTCGCGTCTATGAAGTTGCAACTTTCTATTCTATGTTCAATAGAGGAAAGGTAGTTTAGCTCCTCAATATTTCATCAATTCAGTTCTTCTAGTGCTTTCTAATTTCAACAGGATTCAAAACATTTATCTTTTGGATGGAAAAATGCAAGTGCGGAATACTGTCTTTTAAAGGAAAGAATGAGTGGGAAAACAGCATCCCACTTTGAGAACATCAAAAGCAAAATAAAGTTGAGTTAATTGGTTAAACAGCTTCAGGTACCAGAAGTACTTAATTGTTTATAGAGGTCGGACCTAGAATTTTTTTTTCTTTCTTCACCGCCTAATCCAAATATCAATACTTATGAATTGAGAAAAGTACCGTCAATGTTGAGTGACAATGGCCTTGATTTGAAGATAGCAATGGTGATGCAAATGTGATCTAGACGAGCGTGGCCTGCTTGCATGATATTTCATTGATTGTAACCCCTTCCAAACGCTTGAGTGCTTGTACAGCTCCTGGATGACCTGTAACATGGGAAGAAAAAAAGTGATGATGTTAAGGAAAGTCTGCGAAGATTCTTTAGTTATGTGATTTTTTGGTTGTATTGTTTTTCTTGTAGCTCTCGCTCTAGCTTTCTTTGATTGTTGGCAAAAATCCCAAACGTTATTGGTGTTTATGGTATGTCAAATGGATCAAATCTCAAGTCCTCCCTATTCTCTGGATTTTCTACTAAGATAACTTTCAAGCATTAATGCACTTTGGATTCCATTGCATAGCCAAATGTGCGAAATCCTTGTGCAAAGTGGCAATCGTCTCCCTTCTCTCAAAATTGTTTGCATCATTATGGGCCAATTGGCAGATACATCCATCCAAGTGATGTAATAAGACACGAGTTGATTGCATCAGATTGGTTTACAGTCTGAACATGCATTTATGCATGAACAAGAGAAATATGTGCTTATATGAGACAATTGTGCCAAACCATAAAAAATGGGCTTCATAGTGGACATCTCCCAACTAGGAAACTTTATGGGGATGATGCATTAGACAATTGAATGATATCAAGGTTCTCTCTGCATTAATAATGTTAAGATATAATTTTGATCAAGCCTGGATAGATGCACTACTCATATTGCAAAACACTAATTGTCATAATTTGGTTAAAGCCTGGATAAATGCACTACTCATATGATTTTGATAAAGCCTGGACAGTTTTCATAAATCAATGTAGTACTAAATGCCATCCACGCTATTTTATCCTAATTACAATGTTTTCAATTTTATAAAATGTTTTCAATGTGTGGCGTGTTTAACTGGGCTGCACATTATTGAGCTGTGCTATGTACCAGATAGTTATAGATAAAGAAACAGAAAGAAGAGCTGAGAACTGTTTTCTAATTGATCTTTAGGATGGTCGTATTATTTAAATCTAGGAGGATTTCCTTTTGAAAAGATGGTGGAAAATTGGGTGTAGCCAAGTTGAATAGTAACTTGCTGAAAGAAATAACTTATTTGGGGCCAAGTTGCCGCCACAACTCTTGAAATGCTGAACTATATTTTCTGATGTGCATTAAAGCTCCAACTCCTATGCCATCAGAATACCACATATTACAGAAGTACTACACCATTCCAACTTAAGATAGTGCTGCAAACTTTAGCGGAGGTACTGTAGCTTTCCAAAAATGCTATTCATTTTCTGGAAGTTTAACAATTGCACTCCTGATTCACCAAGAAAAATATATTCAATAGAACTCCAGTGCATGTTAATGTGTGACTAATTGCGAACTTGATTTCAAGTGTTATTGTCATCCCAAAGCTTGAAAGTCGATGGAGGCGCAACGCAAACTTTCATGGAAACATTATTGATAACTATTTATGAGGATTTTCTTCTGTTATGAGGCTACAGAACACATTTACAGAGACAAATATTTGATACCCATTATCTCCTGCTAATGCCAATATTTCAGTAGAGAAGACCAACGTTTGATGCTCGTATATCCCCTGTGAAAGCCAGTATTTGTGCTACTATAATTATTGAAGATTCTACACAGTTTAAGGGAATAAATATGTACATGTAAGCAGACACAATGGGTTGCTAATGTAACTATTCATCTTGCCCAGGTTGGGAAATATCATCTATTAGTTTGTGGGACAACACCATGTAGATTGCGTGGTGCTTGTGATATTCAAGATGCGCTTCTCAAACACCTTCATGTTGATATGAATGGTATTGACATCTGTCCTTAGTCCTTTGTATTTTTGCTTTCTTGCATTTGATGTCCTCATCCTCAAGAATAAGTAATTGCTTTAATTTTCTCACAGAGGTGACAGCAGATGGGCTGTTTTCTGTTGGTGAAATGGAATGCATGGTATACCAGTTTCCTCATCATGAGTCTACAATCAAGATATTTTATAAAGAGAAATACTAATTGAATCCTTGTGGTTATTTAGGGTTGTTGTGTCAATGCTCCAATGATTGTTGTAGCAGATTATTCAAAAGGTGCAGAAGGGTATACATATAATTATTATGTGAGTATTCTGTTTAAGTTGAAATATGCTGGATGTTTGATGTGAATTAAAGAAAGTTAATTTATACTCTCAATTTCTGCAGGAGGACCTCACTCCAAAACGGGTTATTGAAATTGTTGACATGCTCAAACGAGGGGAAACACCTCCTGTAAGATACATTCTATCATGATTTTGATTTATTTCCTATCTATAAGTTTTTGTACTGCAATTGGAAGAACATCATGTTTCCATCCATTTTCTTATGAAATAAGGGGGAAAATACCATTGTCTGATCAAACCCAGCCCAGATACATAAAGGAAGATATTAATGGCATGCAAATGTTGGTCACACTCTCGGCATCATTAGATGAAGCCTGTTCACTGAGCAGATGCTTCCCATCAATTCAGAAATCGGCTCATGCTGGAACTTTTTGAAAACAAAATATCTCAGCCTATTTGTGCTGAGAACTGTGTAGATATAATTTCTTGAATAGATGCTACTATTTCTTTCTTTCCTCTCTTCTGCACCTGCCTTTTATTTATGGATTCTTTATTTTGCATGCTTTCCTACTACATTTAATTGAGATAAGTGATACAACAAAAAACCTTTTTTAACACTATATTTGTGTGTTTGGCAGCGGGGAACACAACATCCTGAGCGGTTTAATGCTGCTCCTGCTGGAGGTCAGAAAACTCTGTTGTCAGAACCAAAACCTCCTCCATGTAGAGATCTTGATAGTTGCTAGACTGCTTTCTAAGAGGATTTATTCTGGTATCTTTACCCCAATGGCTCTGGAAAGCGCATAAGCACAATTGATGGTTTCTCAATAAAGATGGATATTTATGGTGCTTTTCTCAGCTTAACAAGTTATTATCTGAGATCGAGTTGAGAGGGGTTCCCATTTTTTACAGTTCATTCTGAAATTGTAGCCACTGGGGTTAATACTAAAAATGATTTAAGAATAAACAGTTCACTATGGCTGCCAAAGGTATCTGTCAAATTTGTTTCTATTTTGCTTTTGAGTGTGACCAAAGCAATGTATGAGTTCGTAAAAGAGCAACTTGTATGTCAAATTTTCTTTATTTATTATGACGAAAACCAATAATTCCAATGCTTGTAAAATACTGAGTAGCTGAACAAAGTATGATTGTGTTGGATCATGAATGCTATCAATCTATGTTATGGTCAGGGTGCCGTAAGAAGGTTGAGCGTCAGATCTATATTCTGATGATTAAGCAATCACATAAGTAATCCAGTAAAGCAGAATAATTGAAGAAGGAATAGATTTGCACTGCTCATTGTTGCTGTGGCACATCAGTCTGGTTAGAAGGTCAGGTCTAAAGCTTGCGATAATGTTTTGGATCGAATTACTATGCCCTAGAGCTCAGATACTGTATTAATTCTTTGTGTTGTTTGCCATTACCCTAAAAACCCTCAACCTTAAAAAACACTACTTTACCTACTTACTCTTCACGAATCCTAATCGATGTTGTTACTACTAGAGAATAATTGATCTTCCCGATGTGGTCGATTTTCCACGAAAACAGTTTACCCTCAAAACGTGTGCATATATATGCTCGGATCTTCAGGTTATCCTTTTCCAATCAGAATCGAAGAAAACATTAGGTTTCCATCCCCAGCATGAATCAGTTTGACAAATCTGGCTTCATTCTGTGCTAGAATGAGGAAATATCATGGCTATGGCTATGGCTATGGCAATGGCAATGGCACAGCTCTCTTCTGCGAGCTCCTATTGAATACAAACACTACTTTTACACACCCACCCCCACACACACATTGAATGAACGACACAGAGACGCGAGTGACAGAGGAAGGAGAGAGACCCACGCATTCATTCGGTTACCTTCTTCTCTGTGAATCCCTCCATCGCCATGGCTAGCGGAGATGAGCTGCCAGCGGAGCGTGCCAAGGCTGAATTCGATGTAGAATCCATGAAGGTTCTTTGGGCAGGCGGAGCCCGTAACCTCCAAATCTCCCGGCGCATGGCTCACCTCGTTTCCAATGATCCTGTAAGCTCTCCCTTCTTCACTCTTTTGATTCGTATTCATCTTCCCGCCCGTGGATGTGTTCCTACCTTTCTTTAAGGCTTTCTCAGGAAAAACAAAATCGCTGTAATGCCGGGGTGTAGTTGATCCTGCGCAAATCAATGTTGATGAAATGATTGACCTTACGAAACTCATCAATGAAGACCTTGGATCGTCTCAGAAAGAATCATCTGCTGCGGCACCGCATAATCCGTCTGTTTCGATATCGGGGCTATGTTTCGTTGTGTATCATGCCTGAATAACGCTACAAATCGGATTAGCACATTGTCATCTATACAAGATGTATTCGTGTTTTAGGATCCTTCTTCCCGTCTTCCCTTCGCCTGTTTTTTCCATCTTTTCTTCGTTTGTCTGATGATTCGGTAGTCTATGTGAGGCAATTCATCTTCTTTTGGATGATGTGATTGATACATGCTGGAGACATATGATGAATGCTCTATCATGCAAGCCGCTGCAGAAGCATATTTATTTGGAGTACCCACAAAAGCCACCAGTAGACGTTGCAGCTTTTTGGAAAGGGTTAATAGAAGAGATTTACATCCTATGCATTTCTTTTTTTTCTCTAAGAAAGAAATTGTTTTCTATTATTAAAAAGGATGGACTGGATCTTGTGATCAAAAGACATAGCGCTCGCAGCGTTTAGAGGATTCCAAGTATGAAATAACAGTTTCCCAACTCAATCATTCTTTGCACTCAGTTTCGGATAGGAAAAGGTGGAAGTAGCCTTTTCGACTTAATCGTTCGTTCATCCACTTCGAGATGGCAAATATGCATCTAAGGTATTCTCAGCAGTGATGGTTTAGAGTAAACGAGGAGCCTGTCATTGATTTCTTCACCTTCCAATATCCATATCTGTTCATCCAAGTCTGACCATTACCCCATGAGAACACCCCTTTGTCCATAAAGTTTGACATAATGCATAGAATTCTATACCGTAGCTGTTCAGAATTGGTAAATCCCACGAACAATGCTTGGTAGACCCACACAAATGACTGTTTGAATATCCTTTTAGAGTTCCTAGATTGTGTGAGTTTTTTCTTTCTCAATTTGTCTATATAAACATGTATAACTGAATTTTGGAAACATAGTGTGTCATATACAAAAGCGTTGATTCGAAGCTGCTTTTATACAGTGGCGAGGCTCTTGTTAAGGACAGGATACTGAACAATAGATGAAAAGTAAAAAGATTGGAGAAGGATAGGAGAGAGGTCATTATCACCTAACCAGCCCTGAGTTCATGAACCGAAAACATAACTGAGCTGCCATTGACCTCCCATACCTCCAATTACTGGTTTACCTAATACCTCGGAGCTTTCAACATCACTCATGTTAGATAAAAGCCTTGCCTTACTGTTGGTGTTCCACGATTATATTGTAATGATCTAGCGGTAATCTAGCGGTCTTTTCCAAACATCTCAAGGATCCTTGATTGGTGGTGCCCTTTTGCAATAGTACTCCAAAGCATAGGCTATTATGGTCCATGTGACTGCATAAGCACTAGCTGTCTCTCCATCCAATGAGGTTCGACCGATTATTGCTTTTGGTGGCCTTCACCTTCACCTTACATTTAAGTTATGTTTGTGTATATTAGAACTTAACCCTAATACAATAAACATGATAAGAATATAGAGAAAGAGAAATTTAGAAAGAGGGGCCAAATCTGACCCATCACGTCCTAAGAGACAGACCTGTGTGCCCATTGATGTCTCATACCAGTACAGGTGGACGAAGGTTATATCTTGGTAACTGAGAGCACTTGTGGGATGGACGAGCATTGCCACACCAATTTGAGTCTGGACCTCTTAGAAGAGCCTCTATAAGAAGATAGATAGCTTTTTTGGTTTTTGTTAAGTAATAGGTCCATCCCTATCTGGTTCACACTTGACTACTCCACATGAAGTGGTCGAGTCACAGGACATTTTATTTGTTGTCTATAATCGTGAATTAAATATCTTCAATGTAATCCCTCTTTTGAATGTGATTTAGCTCGCACAAAATCACTTGAGGTTATATGAAATTATATTAAAAATACCTCATGGTTAGTTATGGCCATACTCATAAGAACATGACAACTTTAATGCTCTGTCATTATCTCCTCTATCTAAACTTAGTTAATACTCAAGCTATAAAGTACCTAAAAAGAGTTAGTTTGGGATGCTCCACCATATTTTGAGAATTGATTTTGCTGTTCTCTTACATTTCTGGTCAGGTTTTCCGTAAAGATGACAGAGTAAGATTGAGCCGGACGGAACTTTTCAAGAACACTCTACGAAAATCAGCACATGCATGGGAATTGATACAGAGGTTGCATTTAACTGGTAAAATCATATGCGAAATTTGGAGCCCTTCTCTTGAGGTTTGACATTCATTTGTTGATGCAATTGATGTTGCTTTTTGTGTTGCAGAGGAGGAGGCATTGAAGCTACGTAGCTTTATTGATGAACCAGCATATACAGACCTACATTGGGTATGCATGCTCGATTTATTATTGAGACTTTAAGCTTTAGAATTGCATCCAATTAACTCAACTCTATTTACTTTAGGGTATGTTCATACCCGCAATAAAGGGTCAGGCTACTGAGGCTCAGCAGAACAAGTGGTTACCTCTTGCCTATAGGCAAGCAATTATTGGATGCTATGCACAAACAGAGCTTGGTCACGGTTCGAATGTGCAAGGGTTAGAGACAACAGCTACTTTTGATCCCACAAATGATGAGTTTATAATTCACACCCCAACATTGACAGCCACAAAGGTTAATCATTTAACTGCCTGGGCAGTTTGAAGGACAAGTCTGAGTATTTCAGGCCTTGTTTGTTGAGTAGCAATTTTAATCTTCTTACCAGCAAACAACATTCGAAGCTTTAGAATGCTAGGATTCCTTGTGTAGAGATCTGTAAAAATATGCTTCTATGAATTGTCTGAGCATTTCTTACTTCTACCATTATTCTGCTTTCTGGACAGTGGTGGCCTGGCGGACTTGGAAAAGTTTCGACACATGCACTCGTTTATGCACGCTTGCTAACTGATGGAAGTGATTATGGTGTACATGGTAATACATATTCTTTAAAGTAGACGGAGCATATGTTAACCAAGTTGTGGGGTATAGCTGAAACTTTCGGTCATCTCTGTGGTGTATGCAGCTTTTATAGTGCAAATCCGTAACCTTGAGAATCACCAGGCTCAACCTGGAGTGACGGTTGCAGACATTGGTGTTAAGTTTGGGAATGGAGGTTATAACACAATGGACAATGGACTTCTTCGCTTTGATCACGTTCGCATCCCTCGAGAAAACATGCTTATGAGGTCTTTATTTTTGCACTTTGTTACCTAAGGATTTTAATGTCCCCATTGGTTGGGGGATGTGCCCTCTATAAGCCAATGGTCAGGGAGTTTGCACCTCTGGAATCATGGTTGTATCTCATTCTCATAAAGGAGAACTTAAATAGCAATCAGTTTGAGTAGGATTTTGGCACATTGAGGTCTGTAGTGGGAATCAGGCCCAATTATGAAAACACAGAGGGTTGTAAAATGTATGAACAATCAAACCGAACTATTTGGATTTTGAGTCATTGAGTTCTTTCTTATAGCAAGAATTTTACACGATTCAAATTTCCCCTTGCAGATTAGCATCGGTTACAAAGGAGGGAAAGTACTTGAAATCCAATGTACCCAGACAATTGGCTTATGGTGCAATGGTCTTTGTGAGGAAGTCGATCGTAATGGAAGCTTCTAACTACCTTTCCAGGGCAGTGACAATAGCTGTGAGATATAGTGCTGTGCGGCGTCAGTTTGGAACTGAAGAAGGGAAGCCTGAAACACAGGTGTGTCGCTAGTCATGTATATGCTTTGCAAAGAAATAAGGGAAACTTCAATTATTATTAATTTGACTGTTTATAAATTTGACAGGCTTGGGTGTGAAATACAGGGAAAATTTTTATGCTCAAAGATATTAGGCTCTGTGTACATAAGTTTTAGTAGTAATCTTTATTCTATGTTCTTTGAAGGTGCTGAATAATAAATCTGAAGAAATAGTAGAGATGAATCATAGGTTGTGTCATGATATGGTTTCAATTTACATAGGTTTTGGATTATAATTAATTATAGATTTGTGTCCAATCTAGGTGATTGATTATATGACACAACAAAGCCGGCTTTTTCCACTCCTGGCAACTGCATATGCATATCGGTTTCTTGGTGAATGGATGGCATGGCTGTATGCGGATGTTATGTCTCGTTTAGAGAACAAGGATTTCACAACATTAGCCGAAGTACACGCATGTACTGCAGGCTTGAAGTCTATTACAACATCGACAACAGCTGTAAGTTCATAGATATAAAATAAATACGTATATGTACATATTCACATGTACACAAACATACAGACAGGCATGCTCTCTCTCATCCACATTTGCACATAGAGTGGCACAGTATGCGTATTTGTTTCAGTTCAACATTTCTGCTTTCATGTGAAGTAGACTTGGTGGTTCCAATAATATAGGATGCAATAGAGGAATGTAGAAAGCTTTGTGGAGGACATGGGTACCTATGTGCTAGTGGGCTTCCGGAGCTCTATGCTGCTTATGTACCCGCTTGCACATACGAGGGCGATAATGTGGTATTATTGCTACAAGTAAGATTTTGTTCAGAAATGGGTTCCTTCAATAACTTGCATGTAGAATGATTTTGAATTGGATGCCTTTTCTGCAACAGGTTGCAAGATTTCTGATGAAGACTGTTGCACAGTCAACAACAGGAAAGAAACCCTCATCTGGCACGGCTGCATATTTGGCCAATGTGGAACCTCTGTCAACTGAGGATTGCAAAGTAACAAAAGGTAGGTGGAATTTTTATAACCACATGCATCTGAATAATTAGAAGGTCCCATGCTAGCGCTTCTGACTTTGGTGACTTCCAAACATTTAGAAAGTGATTGGATAGAACCTTCTACACTGAAGCATGCATTTGAAGCACGATCAGCCCGGCTTGCAATCCGTTGTGCTATGCAGATAGCATCTGCAGCGAGCCCTGAAGCAGGTAGTCAATGATTTTTTATTTGAAATTTACATATGTAATGAAAGGAAGCAAGTAAGAAATGTTCTCTACCTCGCTATGTCGTGATCATAACTAACGGGAGGGTTGCTAATGGGGTCATAAGAGTGAATAAACAGTGACTAAGTAACTAGATGCTTACTAAAATATATCATGGTAGGAACTAACGTTTTAGTTGTGGATCTTTACTTGTAAAAGCTTAGTGAGCATTGTATATGTCAATTGGCAGGATTTGCTGAGTTGTCCTCTGAGCTAGTTAATGCAGCTCGGGCACATTGTGAGCTGATCATAGTCACCAAGTGAGAATGCTGTTAAAACCATGGTATGCACGAATTCTTTTATTCTAAACGGAGGCTGATATTTCATTCGGTTCTTAGGTTCTTGGAGGTGCTAGAGAGAGACATACCAGGAAGAGGGTTGGCAAGGCAGCTCCAGCTTTTGTGCTACACATATGCATTGTCTTTGGTGGATTCCCGAGCTGGGGACTTTCTTTTGACTGGGTATCTAACTAGTGAACAAATTGATTTAGCAAAGAGTCAACTAAGGAACCTTTTTGGGCAGGTGTGTATTGCAATATCTAGTATATATCTATATCTATATATATGTATATTGAGAGAGAGAAAAATACCGAAGGAATTTGTGGCAAACTACCATTTATTAATGCACAATAATCTAGTATTGCATTATTCATTTCATGAAGTAAATCCAAGGATTTTGGTGAATGATCCAGGTGCGCCCGAATGCTGTTTCGTTGGTCGACTCCTTCGACCATACCGATCACTACCTTGGTTCTGCTTTAGGTCGCTATGATGGTGATGTTTATAGCACATTATACAGGGAGGCTTGGAAGGATCCATTAAATCAATTACCAGTCACGGAAGGTTATAGTGAGTTCATTCGGCCGATTTTAAAGAAAGAACTCCAACTTTCTAAATCAAGAATGTAAAATAGAAAGCACTACTTCCTCAGTCTAGTAATATTCATGAATTGTGTGAATCAAAGATTCTTTATTACTTTACCCTGATAGTGAATGAAGCTTGGAGAAGTTTGAAGAATAAGATGAATGAATAATACTCGATTTTGCTTGTAGAAAAAAGGGAATTCTTTGCTAACTAACATCAGCAAATGCAACATTGGAACTGAAATCCTTAAACCATTCAAGATGGCATGTTATATATAGATAGATGGTAAAATTTATCGTTTAGAGCAGGCTGTCTTAACTTACCAGAGTTGTGCTGATTTCAAGGAACTTTGCTTGATATTACCTCAACATGTTAATTATAGAGCATAAAATCTTCTTTGTAACATGCTAGGTCAACTTTTCTATCATATGTTCCTTGAGTCTATCTATTACATGTCCTTGGTGTTGCTACTCATGTTTATTTTACTTGCTTGATTTGCACTTCAATCGATAGTTTCTTGTGGATGTGATATGTGTGATCTATGGATCATGCTACATTGCCTTCTAGTTCTCGAATTCATTGCTTGATGAATGTGAAGGGATAGGTAGGATAATTAATTATATAATACACAAATGGTACACATGGTTTAGTTGTCATTTAAGGTGAACCCTTGTATTTATATGATTTCTGAACTTCTACCATACAAGAAAAGAGAGATACATATAAAAGCTTCCAAAAAGTTTTAAAACTTTTTGGAATATAAAAAATGGAGATTGAATGAGTTAGATAATTTACTTAATAAATAAGGTCGTGGGTTTGAAACTTCTCTTTATGACATTGAGGTGGGGAAGGTGAACAAATTGTCATACACAAATATAAAAGAGAGCAGAACAAAGCTATGCTCTTCAAAGCTAGGCAAGAGCGGAAGAGATAATTGAGAAGTGGAAGATAGATGCTGAGTATTGATTTCGTAATTGGTATTGTTCATCTTAGGATTAAGGTGACCCTATATTTATGCACTTTCAGAACTCTCACATGCAAAAAGAAAGATATATACTCTCGCATGCACTTTTAGAATATCGAAAATAAAAATTAAATTTATATGTATTGACATTTATACCACTATAGGGTTTAGGGTTTTGAAACCCATCTTTTGGCATCGTCTCATTTAGCATTAGGGTTTGCGATAAAACCTAGACTTGGGTTTAGTAAACCCAAGTAAACCCACTCACCAATCGTTTAGGGTAAACGTGTTGCTATACAAAATCTTCATGACCAAGCTCAAAAAACTACAAAAATTGTAACAATAATATACATACACTTCTAGAACTTTAATTTACACCAATCATACAAATATTTATCCCTACAGTTGCTTTTTAGCAAAGTCATTTTACGATTGACAAGTACATTGTACAACAGTCACGTATTCCCACCATTAAAAAGCATTTGATTGTGCTCCAATGCCCTCCTCCTGTTCACGCCTTCACATTCCAATTGAACTTCCCATTTGATACATCCGGCATCTCTGATTTGTGAAGACTACGTCCTCAATTTCCTCAATTCTGCTATCATCGCGATGCATCTCTCGATACATTTGCTACTAACTTTTTATCCTCAAAAGAATTGCTTTCACATTTGGTCAGGCATTACATAGCCAAGCATGAAAACAGCCCAAAATTGGAAACCCTAACCTTTTCAAGAAGACCAACTCTGCCATCCCCTACAAGAGCATTTGATTAGATATAGGGAGATTTGAGACAGCTCTGTTATACCCTCATATGAACAACAAAGAATAGATAATCCTCACGTCCATATCCATGTCAACTGCCGCCAGCTATTACAAATCAGCTATAAGAAAATGAAGCTCAGATCTATTTTGATTTGATCAAAAGAATTGGAAGAAGTGGCAAACATTCGCTTGGGAAAAGGGATCTCATTGATGCCCCAAGCTATGTGCCCAAAACTCAATAGATAGGTACTGCCCCAAAAAACTGGGATACCAACAGGGATCGTTTTATGACTCTGCCGTATCAATAAGAGAGCCATTTCCATTCTCTCTTCGAACCCTTTGATAAAATAAGACATATGCTCCAGAAGTTTTTAACTCGTTCTCATTAATGGGGGAAACGTGACTATCATCAAAATTGTACCAAACACCATCCTCTTGTAGCTGCAAATTCAGCATTACACATCAGATTTATCAATGTAAAAGAAACAAGTTAATGAGATAATACACAATACAAAATAAATACCTTGACATAAGCTGTATAGTGACCACCCCCCATGCTTCCATAATGATTACTTATCGCATACAGATTATAAACAGCGCCATTCTTGCGAGGTATGTAGGCATTCAGGTCCAAATCAAGAATTGGAAAATCCACAAAAGTCTCGAGTTTATTCTTGAGGTATCTATTGTAGGAAAATCTTTTCAAGTGCACAACAAGAATATCAGGAAGTCTCCATAGATCGAGCTTTTTGCTAGCTTGCCTATGCTCTTTGCAGCGTGGACAATACCTAAACCAATCAAGAAAGTCCATCTTTTAGAAAAATAAAGATATACAAAAATTCATTTGTAAGTGAAAAGTATCTCAGTTCATAATCTAGAATCTGCCCTTGAAAATATATTTTACCACAGAGTACAAAAGCATCTTCAAACTTTCACATAATTTTGCTGTGCAACTAATTTCGGTTGCTCACAAATGCAAGACAACAATGTAAGATGCAGCCTCTTGTTTGGTCTTATAGGCCATTCTGGTCTTCTTAGTGGACGTACATACATCTTTACTTCTTCCTTTATCCAAATACATAAATAAAATGTGTACAATATGTATTCACCTCTGAATAAAATGCATACAATATAGACACCAAACTATACTCCTTTCATTGACATGCAGTATACCAAGTGAAGAAAAAAATAGTAAAGGAAAAGAATTTGAGGCAGCAGACAAGAACAGTTAGTGGTGCAGGCTATTCAGTATGAAAACGTAAGGGGGTAATCAGCAGGAGATTCTTTCATACAAGAAATTCTAAAATGAGTATTTGAAACAAACAGGAGCTTTATAGCTACAACATCATTGTCAACTTATCACATTGCAGAAGATTTCACAAGCACTGAATGCACATGCATAACACATTACAGACAAGAAATGTCAGGTGCAACAGCTTACCACATATCTTCTGGTCCTAATGGCTCCTCTTTAAGAAAGGCCTCCAAACAGCTGTATAAAGATACTACTTCTTGCCGCAATTTTTTTGCAGAATACCCACCTCTAAGAGATTCTGTTATAACCTCTAATTGCTTTGCATCATACTGTTCCAAGGCATATTCTGACCAGTCAACAGCAATCTGTAATGGTGTGTTAACCTGGCCAGATGTGAAAGCTCCAGGAAGAGGTTTATCCCATTCAATTAATACGTCTTTGAAAGTAATTCTATCCTCCATCAGCCAGAATTTAAACATCTCATGTTTCAATATATTTTGTGAACGATCATTACTGGATATTGTCATATTGGAGCATCCATCATTCTCAAGCATTAGTAAATCTTCATCAGAATGTTTGTTCAAAGGGCGAAGAAGATGCTTGAACAAACGCAACAGATCTGACCCAGTCTGAAATTCTTCTTCAAGAACACATGCAATTAATGGAGAAGATCCAAAATTCTTGGCTTGTTTCTTCAGAATTGTATCTCTGCATAACAACAAAAACTTCTGTCAGAAAAATGTTCTATGCGTTGAAATTTTAAAAGATACTTGGAACAAGGAACATAACAGTCCAAGCACAAATACAATAAGGCTATTGGAATTTTCACGCACTCTTCTGGACAACGATTCAGGAAAACCAACAGTGGTGCCTTATCTTTTGCCTTGGGAAGCTTATGTGCTGTTATAAGGCCATCATCACGAACAGGAGTCAGCCAATCCACATGATCTTCCAGTATTCTAAAATGCCGATGATTATGCGACTGGAGAAAGAGAATAAACAAAATAAAATGATCTTAAGTATTTCCTATGATTCAAATACAGTTACATAAGCAACCAGATAAAGTGAAAATAAATATAAGCTCAAAGTAAAATGAAAGAAAGGAAAATGCAATGTCTGTAAAGCAACACAAAATAGTTCAATCTGAGAAAGATAACAATGAAAGTAACAAAGAAAAAACAAAAGTTCTTCACTGTAGCTTCCTAATGCTAAATGGCTTGCAATGTATTCATGAATTGCTTGATACTCTAGCCCTTTCGAAACAACCATTGTCAGTTGATATGGAAAGCATTTTTAAAGTAGTGTAATGATGACTTTGAACCATGCAGGTATGTAGATCAGGATAATGATCCTGGGTAACCTGTAACATGTCCATGTAAATCAGATGTCTACTAGTTATCATGACTTCTAAAGGTGGGAGTTCACTTTTCCCAGGATGATTCCATGAGAAACATCCTTGGCAATACACTCCTGAGTTGATCAAACGATATCCACTGCCTCCATAATACACCATCTGAACGGATATGTAAGAAAGAGTGATCAAACTGCTCATCTTTGTGCCTAATTTGATAAACAGTTTGATCAAAGTCATTTCATGTGTTAAGTATGTCATATCAAAGTTTTTCACAATTGAAGTCATACAAAATTGCATTATCAAAGTTATACCCAATTAGGTGGCAGGGCATCCATATCGATACGATATAACTTGACCCAACCTTTCAGCAGAAAAAAATCAAGAATTGCTTTACACCTCCTACTTTGTTGTATAGATGAAACAACAACAAACCATTGACAGTAATACCTTAATAATATATATATATATATATATATATATATTATGACTGCAAAAAGCACAACTGTAAGAAGTAATGTCTGCTACTCAATTGGTTCTCCAGCAATTCTGAAGTTATGATCCTTATAATGCAGCAAGACCAAGATTTTGAGCCACAACTTAAGGTGTAGATCTTGAAACTAACTTTACCATATAATTTTATGTATTCCTTGCCCACTAACAGGAAATCAGCGATCTAACCTACTGTAGGAAAGTCTACTCTGCTCACACAGATTTAGCAAAATATACGAACAGTGACAAATATTAATTGATTAAAATATATACCTCTGTGAATATTAATCTTTCATCACTTCTCAAATTAGAAGCTTTACTTAATGATTGCATCAAATCTTTATGTCTGGCTTGCTTAGGAACTGTAACTGTATAAGCTGTTGGGGGGCTAATCCCATCGGTGCTGAAAACTTTAACGGTCAATGTACGGGTTATGGTTGATGGCAGAGGCAAAGATAGATACATAAATGGATCAAATGTTATTGACACTTTTGAACAGACAGGGCAAACAAGAGTAGATTTATATTGACCCTGTCAAAAATAAGCAAGACCTGTGTTAGCTCATTTACTCACAAGTCCTAGACCTAAAGTTTACGTACTATTACATTTTCCACACGTATGAAACTCTGCCAAACAAGAAAAGATAAACTACCTGGCAGCTGTCCACAATAATGGAATCATTACGCTCTTTGTGATTTGTCCAGTTCTCCAGTGCCACCTCCTCATCAGGACGCCCATCTGTATCTTTTGATTCAATATACGGCTTAGATTTTACCCGATTCAAATCTTCATGTAGACCATCCAGGAGGAAAGCCAGAAGCTCCTGAAACCAGATGAAAGTTTTATACCGTTAAGCTGCAGAATATTATGGAACTTGGGTATGAAATTCCTAGAAGATCAAACCTGTGAATCATGTTGGTTATAACCACTGAATTGAGGGGCAAACCGAGCCAATTTAGCCTTAAAGGGCCTAGGTGCAACTGGTTGTCTCCCTGGAGCCCATAATTTCCGCAACAGTTCACCAAATGCAATGGCAAGCTCACCCTGCACAACACAACATTACAGAATCTATATTATCCCAGAATATGCATAATTTCAGCATTTACTGTCTCACCAGAGCCTACCTCCATACCCAAAGGATTTTTTTTGTTTATTTCTTGGCTATAGTCTTGTAAGAAGAACTCTACAAATTGTGGAGTGTGAACCAAACATTGCAAAGCACTGTTCATAAAACATGTGTTCCCAAGATTTTGCAAGCCGGTTAGTCCTAGTGGACCAGATCTTGAGTTGCCTCCATTAGAAAACCCAAACCCTCCATCTAGGTCATCATATGAGTTGTTATGCGAATGTGAATACAAATGATCAGGGCTTGAACTTCTTCTGATATTCATGCTTCCATTGGGCCCACCTGCTATTGAGAAGCTGGACCTAGCAGGCTCTACGGGAACAATAGCTAGCTCATTTCCAACAGAACCATTTTCAGAAGGATATTTCTGGCTATCTTCTGGCCAATTGCCACAAACTTGAACCTCTAGGAGAACCTGAGGAATAAAGAGAAATGTAAAAATAAATCTTTGCATAATTGACTTTGCATCAAGCCTTACAATAGCATAACAGGGAATTAACAGAAATAATACTGGAAACATTTTCCTATCATAGGCATGCATGCATATTAATGAGCATGCACTAGAATATATCAAGGGGAAACATTCACCTCATGATCCATTTGAATATCTGCATCTTCAAGTGTCTGTTTGGGATTGTTCATTAGGCTGTGTTTTATCTTTCCACAATAATCCCATATGCGTATCTGCCAAGTTAATTTTCACATTATTTAAAAGTACGGAATATTCAGAGTAATTCAAGAAGAAATTAAGGAAGATTTGACATGACACAGGAGTTTAACTTGCCTGTTCTGTCCCCAAGTTCAGCACTTCGCGAGCTTTCTGGTAAAGTTCTGCCACAGTGTCCTGGAAATTTGAAATATAGATATTTATTGCAAACCTTTTCATACGAGCACTCTAAACACAGAGCTTTCATATCTTCAACTATCATGGTTGTTAATGTTTGTAAATAGAAAAACTCCGCTGGATCAATGATGTAAAGTTATCACTAATGTAATGTGATACAGGCCACAATTTGCACAATTTTCAGTCCAAAGCTGAAACGGAATCTGCTCCACCATTGTTTTGAAATAACGAATAAGATTTGTGTATAATATGGGATAATCCATTTGTAATTCATGCTTGTGATATGAAACAAAGATTTCTCCTTCATATTTGTAGCTACTGCATCTTGAGTTGGCGTCCTCCCTGATTCTTACAGCTGTGCATTCTATTTGTGTGAGGATGACCAAATAATATACTGCGATTCTTCAGAATGAAAATCAAATCACCCAGTTTAAAAGATTTTGGGAATGACTACAAACTTAACCTATTAATGCCTTTGTCCTCTGATTTTTGAGATCTGAGGAATCATTTTTGGAAGAACTTGTCAATTAGTTTTGTGGAATCTGTGATTGAGATTCCACTAGAAATTCAGTTAGATTGCATAAAATGTAACACCAAAACTTGTAGCAGGAATCAATTTGCTTTCTTACTCTTTATATTTATCCTATAGCACTGTTTCGTGCTATTAAAAGTAACAGCACTCTTAGAGGGGAACACCCAAACCTACAAAACCATGGACACTTTTGTGATGTTGACATAGTAAACAATGGCCTTAATGATGAAATGAAACATTCAAATTGATAATCCTCCTGTTTTCATTTGTACTAATCTACAGCATGCCATTGTCAGAAAATCAAAGATGGTTTCAAATGCCAACCAGAGGTTGTATTAATGCCCTTATGTTGTCAAGAGGAAGATATAAATAATCATAATATCCATCATGAGCACTGGAAGAAAAGCACGATTGTCTGCCAGTTATCTCCTCACCTCCAATATCAGACAGAATAAATAAAGGTCCAAGTGTGACCAACAGCTAGATAAATGAACTGCTAGAATAATACACTTTCGGACCGTAATGCAGTTGCAGTTCATTATCTACACAAGCATTTTCCTTAAATGGAGACAAGAACATCATCCAAAGACTAGCACACTTCATCTTCTGAATCTCCAAGATATTGACTGAGTCTGATCTACCCTAGAAAAGAAGACACCTTAGATCTTATTTTAGGGGGAAGTCCTCTTTCTACGACAAAAAAAGACAAGGTATAGACTGCAATTGTAGTGATCCATTACTGCACCATCACAAAGTAAAGATATTGCTATTTGCTAAATGCCACCAATCAGCTTAAATTGTGGTAGGATTATGAGAGATGCTAGTTTTTTGAAGAAAGGCAACAATTTTCCATCACCGCATAGGAAATCTTGGAGCACTTGTACCATGGAAGGAAGATCCACTTGATCCTCAACAATTTGTAGTCCCAGTTTTTGCATTAGAACCATTTCCTTTATATCAAACACAAGCCACCTTCTGAAGTTACCCCAGCAGTGGGACCATAAAACTGGCTTAAACAATGTCAAGCATGGCAATTAATGCAACTGAACTTTGATTGGCTTTCGTTTTATCATAAATTGAGTAAATTCCACAACCAATAAAATGAATTAGTGAATTGCAAAGATGAATATGTTTTCTGTAGCTACAAGGGAAACCCAAGAAGCGCCAGTATCATGGTTAGAGGCATTACTGAAGATGTCAAACAGAATAAACCCATTGGAATTCCCCGGATGCAGCAGTTATTCTTTATCATGGATAGAGGCATTACTGAAGATGTCAAGTCACATGAGCAAGGTCAACCTAGGTAGCTGTAAACTTGTAAGTTTACTCTGGCCCAGGTAAGATGATAAACACCTTTTCAGGTTCCGCAGATGCTTTGATGAAAGAAATGATGACAGTTGATGCATGCAGAGCAATCAAGAATTTCATAGAAGTTATGGCGTAAATGGTGAACAGATTCAATGTATCACCTGTTTGCTAAGCCTTACAATCAGCTCCATTTCATTTGGCGTTACTGTCAACCGGATCCGAAGGGGATAAACTTCGACAGCTAAACGATCATCCTGCACTGACCCAGTGTTTATAACCCTTCTTGCAACAGGGGGTCCCCCACCATACCTAAATAATAATGTAAATGGTATAACCAACCATCATCATCATCACAAACAATCCAGTATACGAACATACAAATTATGTCACGGAATGCATGCATGCATACATCAAGTATTTCAGGATGCTCAGTTTCTCACCATTTTTGAAAGGCTAACCAAACTTGTTCGGTCACAAGTACATAATCATGATTTTCTTGCAAGATTTCCCGAAGCTCAAATTCATCCTCCTCTTTCTTCAATTCTATAATTAAATCGGTATTGTCTATGCTAGAAGGCCGTTTTGGGGCTATGAAAGCATCATCTGATCTGGACTTGTAGATTGGTCCGATTTCGGGAGTATCAATACTAGATACTTCTTGTCCCACGTAATCTGACCATTGCTTCCACCATCTGAAAACAAAGAGAGATACTAAATATCATATACAGAGAGAGCATACTCGAAGGTCGAGTATGTGAGGAAATACCTAGAAGTGACAAGGAAGAATTTATCTCCTTCTTTAACTTCTGCTGCAGATGCTTCTAATATTCCCAATATCATATGCTTCTCTTCAGCTGGTGTAGCTGGACACTTCACATCCCCATTCACGATAGATGAAGTTCCATCCGGAGCAATCATTCTGTTTGTGATCAGCAATTGCACAACCTCCTGAAAAAGAAGTTTCAGTGTACACCACACTAATTGAATTGTGATCAGCTATCATAATCCCCACCTAAAAAGACCACTGTGATTCCGGCTAGCAGCAAGTTTGTTAGAGAATAATTCTCTGATTGGGATATAAACCACGATTGGACAAGTAGCAACCAGGATATAATTCCGACTCGAAGGTCAAGTATGCACGCACTCTATGTAAAATCTATAGTTTAAGAACATATCCATAGAAAGTAAATTGCATGTGTACATCAAGTTGTATATAGCCAAATATTAATCAACAACAATATTAAGTTCTCTGTTAAATAATAATCATAGCAATAAAAGCCTCTCACAGGCTGAGGGTAAGGGAAGCTCTAATTGGCCTTAGCTCATCTGGTGTTTGACCGCACTATTGCTACAACGAGAGATATTATCAAAATTCGACTGTCTTTGGATTTGCTAATTATTCCATACAGTTTATAAATGCTATAAAGAGAATTACCCATTAGTCTCTCGGTCTGTATATATGTAAATACCAAGCAAAAGATTGCGCATAAAATTAGGAGCCAGTTGTATTTAGATATTTATAACACTTGATATCATGGCTGCAACAATAATCAAGCATTTCTGTCCTTTCGATTATAGAATAGTATAGATTCTCATGCAAGCATCTACAGCAACTGTTCGGCCCCCAGCTAGCTAGAATCGCAATCTATGACGGGGAATAAGGTATCAGTCCAAGTTAATAGCACTGGGTCAAGCACCGAAATAATCAAGAAACAACACTTATAATACGAGCTTCCGCTTGCGCTAGCTAATCAAGGGGTGTTAGAAACTGATCAAGACCGGAAGGCACGAGCTAGAAATACAAATGATAATACAAGCCGGAACAGTGGGTTGAGAGATCCTACCAGGAATGGCGCGAGTTGAAGAAGCGGATAACAGGGACCAGCGTGATGATGGAGGAGCAGATCTATGCAGATACGGAGAGGGCGATGGTAATGGCCATGTTAGGGTTTCTTCGTTCTTGTCTTTCTGAGTGAACAAGCCCCGCAACTCTGTCTCTGTCTCTGCCTCTGCCTCTGTGCCGTCGCATGTATGCATGCATGCATGTATGTGTGCATGCGTGCATGTAATGTATGTGTGCATGCGTGTATGTATGTATGTGTGCATGCGTGCATGTATGTATGTCGGTGCGTGTGTGCATGTGTGTGCATGTGTGTATATCTGCTTGTGTATGTATGTATGTGTGTGTTTGTGTGTATGTATGTATGTATGTGTGTGGCGCGATTGGGTGTATGCATGCATGGATGTTTGTGTGCATATATATATATATATGTATGTATGTATGTATGTATTCGTCGTCGCGACCACGATCAATACATTTAATGATTTTGACTGAGAAGAACATGTAACAAAGTTTTTTATTAGGGATATATCATTGAGAAATATATGAAAAAACCATAATATTTACACTCAAAAAGTTCGTCAAATCTTGCAACACATACGTCAAAGGGTTTAGGGTTTAGGGTTTAGGGTTTAGGGTTAATGTATGTATATGTTGATTAATACTCATCATGTGTGTACATATCCTCGTGAATATGCCTATACGTATGGATATGCATCATGCATGTACCAAAACAAATTAATATGCATGTGTGCATGCATATTGATGTATATGCATATATGTATGCATATATATGAGGATATGCAAGTATGAATGTACATGCAAGTAAATATGCATCAATCGTATAACTAAAGAGATGAATATGTAATGTCTATCTAGATGCATATGAAGGCAACAATGCATGTATATATGCAAATACAGGTGAATATGCATGTAATGTATGTATATATAGCTGAGTGCTTATCATATATATATATAGAGTCATGAATATGTATGTTTTCTTGCAGATACAGATACCCATACATCTTAATATGCATGTGTAGATCAAATTGAATGCATGTATTCATAACAGTTTAGGGCGTTGCTTAGCGACACTGCAAAAAATTAGCGGCGTATCTACATTGGAAAGCGTCGTAGCAAAAATACTTAAAATTTAGGGCATCGCTGAGCAACGAAAAAATTTGAGTTTTCAAAAAAGTTCGCCAAATGTTTTTGCTCATCTACTGTGCCTCCGTTAGTCTGCTACCCCACCCGTCGTCTACCCGTCTTCTTTCCAGCTGCGACCCGCTGCTACCCGCCTGCTATTGGACCTGCGAAACACTTGGGCTTGTCTACCACACCGTCTGCTGCCTGCTACCGATCCTGAAGCTACTGTGAACACACTGTCTGTTGCCTGTTGCAGATCCTGAAGTTGCTGTGAACACACCTACGGATCATAAAGCTGCTGCGAACACACCGTCTGCTGCCTGCTGCGGATCCTGAAGCTGCTGCTGTCATGAACAGTAGAGAGAGATCGAGAGAGAGAGCGGGAGAGAGAAAGAGAATGATGATAAGAAATGTATATTATGTGAAGAGAAGGTATAAAAGTAGCTAGGAGGATTAAGACAGGCGTTGAACCGATTTAGTTTGACATAATGCCTTGTGCCTCTTTTTATAATGTTCTCAGGAGTACTCCTGAAGTTTCTAGAATGTTCCTGAGTACTCCTGAAGTTTCTAGAATGTTCCAACGAAATCTGGAATATATATCACTTTTTTATAATATTTTATGTATTACAATGGATGGTGTACTGGTCAAGAGCTCGACCCATGTAATCATGGGTTCGAGTCTTGACTTGCCATATTCATGACACCATCCCCCCGTTAAAACAACGAGTGTCACGAGTCGGTTTGGATTGAGGACCCGGTTTGTCTGGATATTGACGATGGAAGTTGTCAAGAAGAGCACGAGCATTGGTGACATTCTCGAACGGTTCCCATGTACACTCGCTGGGACTATATCCTAGCCAATTGACGAGATAGTAGAGCTTGTTGCGAATAATCCAGGAATCAAGGATGGCGGCAACCTCGTACTCAGGTCCATCTTCAAGCTCGATCGGGGGTGTAGGTTGTATAATACGTCCTGGAATGGTCTTCTCTTGATAGGGTTCGAGGAGAGAACTATGAAACACCGGATGTATCTGAAGTTGCAGAGGTGTAGATCGAGACGATAATACGGAAATGACCTAATCGCCGATAATCCAACTTCTCGCATGGGCGCGTAGTCTTGATGTGTCGTCGTAGTAGCCAGGCCCGATCGCCAAACTTAAACCCGGATGGAAGTCGATGTCGATCCGTGTAAACCTTGTGTGTTTGTTGGGCTTGTTGGAGATGAGTAGATAAATCCGCTCGTATTTGACGTAACCACTCCAAACGATCCTCTGCGCCAGGATGTGTGGGCCACTCTAGGGTTTCAATGATAGACCACCCGGGGTGACAGCCCGTATAAGCATAAAATGGCGTAACTTTAGTCGATGTGTGATAGAGTTATTATAGGATATCTGCCCAGTCATCTTTATGATAGCTTAGAAAGCACCGAAGATACTGCTCCAGTGTTTGATTTGTTCGTTCTGCTTGGCCGTCGATTTGAGGGTGGTAGCCGGAGGAGAGGTTACAAGTGACCTTGAGCATGTTAAAAAGGTGCTTCCAGAATTTCGATACGAACTGGGGTCCACGATCGCTAATGATACTATCAGGAAGGCCATGATGCCGACATACTTCACGCATGACAATTTCGGCAGTTTCTTCACTGGAGATTTCCTTAGTACATGGCAAGAAATGAGCCATCTTTGTATATCGATCTACTACGGTGAGGATTGCATTGAACCCCTTAGAGACAGGAAGATCTGTGATGAAATCTAACGCAATGGATTGCCACGGCTTGCTTGGAATTGGTAATGGTTCTAATAAACCATATGGATGATGCCTTGGTGTTTTCGCT
>JBBBWG010003248.1:14149-31707 GCA_037176905.1 Azolla pinnata
TTTAGAACTGTATGTGAATGAGGTAATTAATCTTGTAATTTATTGGCCGTTTTCCACGGATTTCAAATTAGACTAGAAATATGAAACAACTTAATTGACTCACAATTAATTGATTTGGTGTTAATCAATCAATTGCACGTTTATTTTTAAAGCTAGATGTTAATTTTTTATTTCTTATAGCTTTGGTAGGTGTTAAAATGTAATTTATAATCTTGTTAGGCCTTCTTTTTGGTAATTATAGTCCCTTGATCAATTAATATATGGCCACAATAATCACCCACGTGGTAACATTCTGTGTGCTTTGACCATGACAAAACTATTCTAAACGAATTTGCAGCTCTTTGGATGGCAATTATATCGAAGACAGTCTTCCAACCAAACTCAGCAATTTGGTGAACCTCCAAGTGCTGTAAGTACGCTTCATGATGCATGCATGCAGTATATATATATTCATTATCATCGACGACATATAATATAATCTATGTTTTCCACTTAATATACTGCACCAGCTATTATTAATTGTCACCTACTTTAATCTTATGAGGACTACGCATCAAACGGTCCCTACCGAATTGTTCACCTGCAGCCTGTTGATCATAGCTAACAAATAGCATGGTAAACATACGAATTAAACAATGCATCAAGGTACAATATATCTACACCTGCCCCATGATTAGAATGATCTTAATTCATGTGGGTAGATTAATCCAAAATGGATTTAAAAAAGAAAATACATATTAATATCTTCTAAGACCCAAAATTTGTCCCATGATACAAAAGATACAACAGTGGGCTGTTCACCGGCCCGTTCATAATCTAGACTTACACTTTTCTAGTAATTCTTTGCTGTTCGAGAAGGTAGATTGTAATAATTGACCTACCTGTGAGCCGCGAGACAGTAGTGAAAGTTCATAGATCATGATCTCATAGATAGCCTAGTTATATTCTATTACTGTTTGTACTAATCATATGTATTTATAGGTATATTAGAACTGCATCTGAATGAGGTCATTAATCTTGTAATTTATTGGCCATTTTCCATGGATTTCAAATTAGAGATATAGGGAACAACAACCTAATTGAATCGCAATTAATGGATTTGGTGTTAATCAATCAATCGCGCGTTGGTTTTTGAAACTAGGCCTTAATTTGTAATTTCTTATAGCTTTGGTAGGTGTTCAAATGTAATTTATAATCTTGTTAGGCATTCTTTTTGGTAATTCTTGACCTTCGATAAATTAATATTGAGCCACAATAATCACCCACGTGGTAACATTCTCTGCGCTCTGATCACGCAAAAACTATTCTAAACAAATTTGCAGGTCTTTAGATGACAATTATATCGAAGGCAGTCTTCCAACCGATCTCACCAATTTGGTGAGCCTCCAAGTGCTGTAAGTATGGTTGATCATGCATGCATGCAGTATATATATATTCATCATCATCACCAACATATACTATGGTCTATGTTTTCCATTTAATATACTGCACCAGCTATTACTAATTGGAACCTGCTTTAATCTTATGAGCACTACTCATGAAATGGTCCCTACCGAATTGTTCACCAGCAGCCTCTTGATCACAGCTAACAAATAGCATGCTAAATATACGAATTAGACAATGCATCAACGTACAAATATATCTGCACCCGCCCCAAGATCAGAATGATCTTAATTAATGTGCGTAGATTAATCCAAAATGGATTTAAAAAAGAAAAGATTATATTAATAATATCTTCTAAGACCAAAAGTGTTTCGCATGGTTCAAAAGATACAACGGTGGGCTGTTCAACAGACCGTTCACAATCTAGACTTACGCTTTTCTAGTAATTCTTTGCTGTTCGAGAAGGTAGATTGTAATAATTGACCTACCTCTGAGCCGTGAGACACTAGTGAAACTTCATTGATGATGGTCTCATAAATAGCTAAGTTATATTCTATTACGGTTTGTAATGATCATATGTATGTATAGGTATATTAGAACTGCATCTGAATGAGGTCATTAATCTTGTAATTTATTGGCTATTTTCCATGGATTTCAAATTAGAGATCTAGGAAACAACTTAATTGACTCGCAATTAATTGATTTGGTGTTAATCAATCAATTGCGTGTTGATTTTTAAAACTAGGCGTTAATTTGTAATTTCTTACAGCTTTGGTCGGTGTTCAAATGTAATTTATAATCTTGTTAGGCGTTGTTTTTGGTAATTCTAGACCCTTGATCAATTAATATTTAGCCACAATAATCACCTGCGTGGTAACATTCTCTGCGCTCTGATCATGCGAAAACTATTCTAAACGAATTTGCAGGTCTTTAGATGACAATTATATCGAAGGCAGTCTTCCAACCGATCTCAGCAATTTGTTAAACCTCCAAGTGCTGTAAGTATTGTTGATCATGCATGCATGCAGTATATATATATTATTCACCATCAACAACATATACTATGGTCTATATTTTGCACTTAATATACCGCACCAGCTATTAGTAATTGGCACCTGTCCCTACCGAATTGTTCACCAGCAGCCTGTTGATCACAACTAACAAATAGCATGCTAAACATACGAATTAGACAATGCATCAACGTACAATATATCCACACCCACCCCAAGATAAGGATGATCTTAATTCATGTGGGTAGATCAATCCAAAATGGATTTAAAAAAGAAAAGATATATTAATATCTTCTAAGACCAAAAATTTCTCCCATGATACAAAAGATAAAACAGTGGGTTGTTCACCGACCCGTTTACAATCTAAACTTATGCTTTTCTAGTAATTCTTTGTTGTTCTACAAGGTAGCCTCAAGGTAGCTAATTTGCCATCATTGATGTCTGCAGGAATTTGAGCAATAACAACCTGAATGGATCCATCCCCGACTCGCTCAGACAATTGCAAAAATTGACCTACCTGTGAGCCACGAGACACTAGTGAAACTTCATCGATCATGATCTCATAGATAGCCTATTTATATTCTATTACTATTTGTACTGATCATATGTATAAATAGGTATATTAGAAGTACTCCATGTGAAGGATGTGATTAACCTTGTAATTTTTTGGCTGTTTTCCATGGATTTCCATTTAGAGATATACGAAACAACAACTTAACCTACTCGCAAGTAACTGATTTGGTGTTAATCAATCAATCGCGCGTTCATTTTTAAAACTAGGTGTTTATAATTTTTAATTTCTTAAAGTTTTCGTAGGTGTTAAAATGTGATTTATAATCTTGTTAGTCATTTTTTGGTAATTCTAGTCCCTTGATCGGTCAGCCACAATAATCACCCACGTGGTAAGGTTCTGTGCGCTCTGATCATGACAAAACTTATATTGTAAACGAATTTGCAGCTCTTTGGATGACAATGCAATCGAAGGCAGTCTTCCAACCAATCTCAGCAATTTGGTGAACCTCCAAGTGCTGTAAGTATGGTTGATCATGCATGGATGCAGTATACATATATTCATCATCATCAACAACATATACTATGATCCATGTTTTCCACTTAATATACCAGTACACCAGCTATTACTAATTGGTACCTGCTTTAATCTTATGAGTACTACTCATGAAATGGTCCCTACCGAATTTTCCAGCAGCAGTTCGTTGATCATAGCTAACCAATAGCATGCTAAACGTATGAATTATACAATGCATTAACGTACAATATATCTGCACCCGCTCCATGATTAGAATGATCTTAATTCATGTGGGTAGATTAATCCAAAATGGATTTAAAAAAGAAAAGATATATTAACATCTTCTAAGATCACCAAAACTTTTTCCCACAATACAAAAGATCCTATGGTGGGCTGTTCACAATCAAGGCTCACGCTTTTCTAGTAATTCTTTGTTGTTCCAGAAGGTAGCCTCAAGGCAGCTAATTTACCATCATTGATGTCTGCAGGAATTTGAGCAATAACAAGCTGAATGGATCCATCCCCAACTCGCTTGGACAATTGCAAAAATTGACCTACCTGTGAGTCGTGAGACACTAGCTGTGAAACTTCATCGATTATGATCCCATAGATTGCCTGGTTATATTCTATTACTATTTGTACTGATCATATGTATGTATAGGTATATTAGAAGTACTCCATGTGAATGAGGTCATTAATCTTGTAATTTATTAGCCGTTTTCCATGGATTTCAAATTAGAGATATACGAAACAACAACTTCACCGGGACGATTCCATCGTCACTGCTACAGAGGGCCAACACAGGACAGCTGAATTTCAGGTGATTAATAACTCCACTCATTACCAAGTGACCTCTATGGTACTATCCTCATTTCATGTTCTCCGACAAGAGTTAATTTAATAATTCGGATAGTACTGTGCTGATCATTTCCTGTTCTCATGAGATTAACTTAGTTCAGCGTTACAAGATCTTTGAACGGTTTGGGTGTAAATGGGGCACATCTAATTGCATATAAAAAATATGCTCCAAATTAAATCTGAACAATTATATCAATTAGTATAAAACTTCAGCGATTCTCAAATTTAGTGTTATGATCTAATCATATGTATACTACTCACGTGCTGGTGCATGGCTGAATAGGTATGATGGCAACCCATTTCTATGCCCGAATCCAAATAATACGGCATATTGCGCCTCACCTCCATCTTCAGCGTCAAAGCTTCCCTTGATTATTGGGTTGGTTGCCGGGGCAATAGTCCTTGCTATTGCAATTTGCATACTAGTCATCATTTGCAAGAGAAGGAAGAGGACAAATCCTTATGCAAGTACAAATATTTCTCCACACTCAGGCCCTGATATTAGATACAAGCTACCATGAACATACAGAAACAGTTACAGAAGAACAACTCCTTCGGGCCGCTGCTGATATCCAGCCAGATGAACACTGGGCTTGCTCCAAAAAATTCCCAATGTGTATGGATGCATATGGCCAATGCTTGTGAAAATATAAATAACCAATTCCAACGAGGATCAGTGCATATAATTCTCTTTGTGACATGTGAAAATCACCATTATTTCTGTAATTACTGCTGTTAGCTTAAATATTAATAACAATATTACCAATGTTAAATTCTTGTACTGCTCGTGATACACAGCGACATGTCAAGCGGCTGCAAGATGTGCATTGTTCATGGCTGGATTAATATGTTCTGTTGATGCACAGGGTGTTAAAGTTTTGTTCCAATTCGAAGCGGCCTCTTTCAGCTAGTTCTTTCTTCTGATCCACCTTCACTATATCCAATTGACCCCATTTAGTTCTCATTCTCAAGATCTTATATTCTAACCAGATTTAAATAACAGCAATAACGTCATAGGAAATATGTCGTGCGATTGCTGGAATATTGCTCTGACCCAAAGTTGGTTGTGGTTGCTGGAATATAAGCCTATCAGAGCATTGTATGATTGCTTTCCCCTCTTTGGTTGACCCTATTGAGGCCATCTTCTTCCTTTCCACCTTAATGAGCCCAATGTTATGATCCGAGTATTCTTCATACTTGTCAATCACGATCTTCACCTCTTTAATCAACCATCTTCCCATCCACGATCCGTCCTTCATATTTGTTGACTTTCTCCACCCTATTTGGGACAATCCTCATGAAGTTTAGGCTTGGTCCTTTGGCTCAATGTTATCATGATGACACGGTTTCAATATTTATCAATATTATCGAAATACACTTCTAGGTTAATCTCTAGGAGGATAGTTTAACCTCCGATTACGTAATAGAATAATTGATAGACCATTATTTTTTGCTTGAATAGATGTAATGCGACAATTTGGTGACCATTTCTTCAATGACAAACTGTTGAACAGACTTCTATATCTGCTTGATGAAGATATCAAGTATGTAATTAGATGTTCTCCCACATTTTCAAGCTAAATAGAGTGACATTATAGCAAAATTTGCTATTCACTATGCGTTCATTGATAACCGCATATTTTGAGAAGGGGAGAATTTGCCACGAAGTCTACTACCAATGCACACAAGACCTTACCGCATGAAGTTGTCTACATGTATCTGGCCAATATTTTATAAGAGCGACCCAACTACAGTTGGAGAGCAGCTAGACTAGTACCCTGTTGTCAATGCTAATTCATGTGGCCTCCATGTTTTTAAGATCAGAATCGATGGGGAAAACTTTGATTAGAGCATCGGTGATATATCATGACGTCGTCTGCAATATTGTGACGAGCATTTTGTATGAGATTTGAATGCTCCAAACTTTGGTCTTTGACGTTCCAGCTGCAGAGATCCTTCCCTTCAACTCCTCGACAATGACATTCTTCTCGTTGCCACCCCATCAGCCAACTTATTTCTGATTAATGCAGATGGATATACATGCCAAAAAATGGTTGAGATCAGGATTGGAATTTTGCGTACTGATGTCCTGTCGAGTCGAATTAGCCGTTAAACTACTAATTATCAGAATTTATTAATATTTGGTTATAACACTAGTAACTAATTTGAAGATTGCCGATGTTCCGATTCAAGATCAATGGGTATAGCAGAACTCCATTTCTTATTATATGCCTTGCGAATAACTGCAATTGCATGCGTGGTTGGTGCAACACGGTGATGAGTGTCGATGATCTGAGTGCATCATCCATGGAGGTTATAAATTGATTGCTTCCGACACGTCAATTGTAGAATTGATTTCTTCTGTTGGTCGAGCTGGAATTATATGAATCATTGCTTCTCAGATGGATGGTCAGCTGCGCTGGCCTTTGTATTATATCAAACATGTTGGGTGATATTGTTGTTGCTCTTCTACTACTACCTAATATGTCAACGAAGGAACCAGCCTGCTTTGGGTTGATCTATCTATACCATTTCTATGCATGACGGGGGCTGATTGTGTGCATCATTATGTATATCTTTCAACGAATGATAATATTCTGTCATTCCGCCTAGATCTTATGATATGCCGGCCGCTTCAATGATCGATCTCCCCCGCAAATTACTGCACTCTGCTGATTGGGTACTGATCGGGACAATATCATCGCGGCTGCAGCTGCCAGTTATCCACAGCTACCATCGATCGCCGCCAGCCTCATCATGGAGGCTGTCCACCTCTATGTTCTTGCTGCATGTAGCTTAATAATCTCAATACTTCACGCAGATCTGTCGGCCGCCCAATCGACTGATGGTCAGTTATACCCATACTATCTACTCCATGATCAACTCTAATAGGGATCTCAATAGGGTATGCTTCGGGCCTGCCCGTTTTCGACGTCACCATCAATGGGCAGATCGTCTACCTGGCCCTCGATGTCGACAAAAGCTATATTGGCTTGTACATTGCTCGAGGGATTTACACTCCTGATCCTCTCGGACCCCTACTCTTCCATCCTCATCAATAGAACCGCGACCCCGAGCTCTACGCTTCCCCCATTCCTCACAGGCGTAGAGATCCTCCAGCTCCTCATGAACGACCCCATGGTCCCGCCCACCTCTGCCGTCGACGGCATAATAACATAACTTACCACTCCTAGGTACTCATCATGCATGACTAGTACAAATTCTCGGAGATAGACAGACGCTTGAATTTGTGCTAGCTGTCTCATATTTGTACTTGCTTGCTCAATATCCTGCTATGGTTTACTTGTTGATTTGCCGTCAAATTTGGTTGATCTGCTGTTGAATTCAATGGCACTAGTTGTGGCGATTCGAGATATTGTCAGCGCCTTTCCCAGCCAATTGGGCAGATTTGTTGACGATCCATGCTTGCCGGTGGCATGCACATATCCATGGATCAATTGTTCAAGGCAACTCTGAGAGATGGTACAACCGGTGCCATCAAAGTGTTGACAAATGTGTCACAACAAGGCAGGCGCCAATTCATCGCCGAGGTGCAGATCGACAATTGCAATATTCCCAAGCCTGAATGAAACCCTAAAATTATGAGTGGTGATTTTGACAAGTGGCTCGCATTGTACACGACGTGCCCACTTTGCAGGGCCGATGTCACCGCCACTGTCACCGTCGCCGTCGCCGTCGCAGCGGCGGAGCTGAGCGGGCGCCGGGGATCGCCCGATCCTGGTCATGCTAATGTAGTAAGGCCCGGCGGCAACAATGCTCGGGATCGGATGATGTCGACAGGCGTCGACTTTGTCGGGCCTCGAACCCCAGCGCAGTTATCACCGGCCAGCCGCAGCCGTCTACCGAACATGCAAGTCGTGGAGGATTCGGAATCCATTGTTCCCCCCCCCATCGGGGGACAATGGAGGGACAAGAAGATTAGGGTTTTCCCCACACAGCAGCAACAACAACAACAACCACAAGAAGAAGGGTAAGAGCATAACAAGGAGGCAGGGCATGGTGAAGAAGGCACTTCGGATGCTTCAAGCTCTTAACGACACTGTAACTGTTGTCGGATCTTCTTCATCATCATCCCAAGCCGCCTTCCTTGCCTACCAAGTAGAATAATCCATGTACAATAGCCACTTGAGCCAATGTCTCGCACTTATACTTCTGCCGATTTCAAGCATGGTAGTTTGTATATTGTGAGAGGGCGTTAACAGCCGTTGGGGCGCCTTTTCTTCCAAATACTTGGCATCCGCGGCATTCCCGTATATATATACACACTTAGACTTGTTCTCTTTCATGATGTTGCCATTTGCACCACAATCGTAATTCAGAGCTTGCTCTCGGCATTGATCTATTGGTATTGGATGCAAGTGAGACACTTTAACAGTAATTATATCTTCCAAATTAGCATGAAAGGCATTCAGACATTGGGCCTATGCAATGTATAGAAATCTGCAATGCCTAGTTGATTCTAGTGTTTTTTTAACTGGGGATAACACATTTTGAAGTGATCATTAAGCCAAGGAGTTGCATTAGAAGTCGAATTATAAAGAAAAACTAAGCTGTGTAGCCATCATCACTTCATGGGCTTTTAATCTTCTTTGAATATACAAGAAACTGAATCCGATTTCTTAAATGAGTCCTAGTAGACATGTTTTGTCCACAACAAAGATCCAAGTTTTGCAAGTTGGTCAAAAAGAAATTGAAGAGGTTGTATCCTCCCTAGCCAAAGGCGCACTAAAACATTTGAATCAGGACTAAGATAGGAATTTTCTATAGAGAACGCTTCTCCGACTTGGCTTTGGAGAAAATTGGATTGAAGGTATTTCATCTATGTATACATCAGCAGCAAGCAAGGTATTGGCTGGTCGTAAATGGAAAACCTTTTTTCATAACAAAGTCCGTAAGACACGGCTGTCCACGGACCCGGCCTTTTCTGTTTCTTTTTGTTTTTTGATGGGCATTACATTCTTACATAGTAGGAGCACACGAGGGCTTGAAAAGGTTACAAATTCCTGCATGCTCAGATCAAATATTAGATCAAGAATTTTCTGATGATACAAGTTTATACTTGCAACGACAAGAAGAAAACCTACAAAAGGCTAAGCAAGCTTTACAAGTCTTTTGTACTGCCTCTGGTGCATTGATAAATTGGCATAAGACAACTGGTTTTTGGGTAATTAGCTCTTCACTTATTTTATATTGGATACTAACAAATGGGTTTCAATGGATTTCTTAGGGTGTTCTAGTAAGGTAAATGGGGTGTCAAATTGGGTTGAATTAATTGGCAACCAATGTCATTCACATTGTAGATGGGCTAAATGGAAAGCTGATTGGATACCGGTGCCGTATAATCATTATTGCATGGTTATGAAGGCCTTCAATGATGAGCATCCAAATTCTTCTTTGAAGATATTTCCATGTAGATGCATGCATGACATTACCTTGACAGAGATGACATAGAAAGAAAGAAAGATATATTAACATCTTCTAAGATTAAAATTGGCCCATGAGACAGGAGATACAACGGTGAGATGTGTACCCAATTATCGAAAGTACAAAAAAAAATGAAAACAAATAAGAGATACAAGTTTGAATGGTAGAAAAGATAATCGGAAAGAAAACTTAGGTGATATATCTAGTAAAGGTGGTACATCTCGTCCGAAAAGGATTTGATTCCATGTCATATGTCATAATTGGTATCAATCAGAACGGTGTGGAGAGTGGCAAAGAGTGCATGTTGAAGACAAGTGGTCAAGACGGCCAAGCATGGATGAAGTTTGCAATGAACTCAGTGAAGACCAACTGAGATAGAAGACAAGCCATACAAGCACACCTATAGAAGAACAAATGATTCCCAGTTTGAGCCGTGGATGTGGCAATCCAAGCTAATTAAAGAGTTACGATCTTGAAGTAAATCCTTCTAAAGTTCTTGTTCTAGTTCTAATCTTGTGCCTTAATATTCAAGTTTAATTACCTAGTTTGTTCTAATTCTCTCTCTTGTCATAATGTACTGAGATCCTATTGCTTGTTATTTGACCGAATCATATCATCATCAATGTGTCGAGTAGTAAATGTGAATTTTGGTCTTCATCGTGGCCACAAAGATCCACCCCTAGCTTGGACTACTTGTGTACAATGGCATTCTTCCCCCACCACAATATTTTGGATTCATGCTATATATTATACTAGATGGATATATATACAGTGCAAGGGAGGGGTGAGATTAGGATTGGAATTACGCATTATTGATGCGCAAGCGAATCGAATTAGCCATGAAAGCTTTGCGCACCTTGTAGTGGAGCTTTGAACTACTGCAATTAGAATCGATTAATATTCGGTTATTGCACGTGTACCTATAAATTCCATTTCTAGATTGGATGTGGTTCTGATTCAAGAGCTGTATTAATGACATTATCCACGCTGGCTGGATTCGATCGCTTTCAACAGACGATCATGATTGATCGGATAATTTACTTCTGTTGATCAAGGAATTATATAATGAACCATAGTATTTCCGTTATTATAAACGCATAGGCCAACTGCACAGCTGCACAGCAGATAATTAATTGGAAGAGAATGATGAGGGAACTAGGTGGTCCTAGGGCCGGCGCCCTAAACAGATCGTATTGAGCTGCTTGTGGAAAATTATAAGCTCGTCAAACGGAAGATCAAATTATGAAATTGGCATGGCGTGCAACAATATAATTATGGATCGTGCAAATCTAGTTGCGCTTCTCGGATGCATGATCAGCTGCCCTGGCCTTTGTATTATATCGAACATGTTGGGCGATATCCTTCTTCTTCTTCTTCTTCTTCTTCTTCTGCTGCCCCCAAATTTCAACGAAAGAAGGAGCCAGCTTTGGGTAGACCAATTTATATCATTTTTCCTATGCATCATGACGCGGTGATCATGAGCACCATTATGTAGATCTTTCAACCAATGATCTGCCATCCGCTTAATAAATGATCGATCTCCCACGCCCCAAAATCGATCCACTCTGCTGATCGGGTACTGATCCGGACGATATCATCCCCGCCGGCCGGTGGCCTGATCGTCATGGCGTCTAATGTCCACCTCTATGTTCTCGCTGCATGTGGTTTGATAGCCACAATACTTCACATCGATCTCTCTGCCGCCCAATCTGGTAATGGTCAGTCATGATACGGCCCATTCAAACAAACAGCATTAACCCATATGAACCTATTCCGCTCACATGAGATCCACTTCACTGATACCAATCATAATCAATATAAATGGGTTACCAGCACCTTCGATATGTTTCCGTTCTTTTTGTTTTTTGGATGTGTTAGCTGGTAATTAGAAATCATTTACGGCGATGACGACGACGACGGCTAGTTAATTGATTCACGATCTGTACAATGATGATTAGGTTTCCTGAGCATCGACTGCGGATCGTCGAGGACGACGAACTACACTGACGCAATAGGCATCGTATGGACGCCGGACGCGGCCATCGCGGCTGACATCGGGGGGTGGTCGTCGACGGTGGCCGTCAGCGCGCCGACGGGCGACGTGACGGGCGGCGACAAGTTTCGGACGCTGCGCTACTTCCCGCAGCCTGTGCCCAATGGCACGAATACTAACAGCTTCACGTCTGCGTCTAAGTTCTGCTACGTGCTGCCGGCCATTAGCAATGGCTACTACCTCATCCGCGCCAGTTTCTGGTACGGCACGGCCTCCTCGACCACGCTGTACAGCACGCGCGTGCCGGGCACCATCAGCTTCCGCATGATCGTGGACACGTACTCAGGGGCTCAGATCAGCGTCAGCCTGCCGCAGAGCGCTCCGTTGACTGAGGAGATGTATGTGCGCGTGCAGAACGGGAGCACGTCCGTCTCCGTGTGCTTCTCAGCCACAGATTCCAGCGGCACCAGCGACGCTCCCTTCGTCAGCGCCGATCATCGCAGCTGCCCGCTGCCGGCAGTTCCACATATCTTGGACGTATATAAGTATAAATCCAGGGCTTGCTTGGCTCACAGGGAGTTCATGCCTTGTATATGGATTGACTGCCGGTATTGTACAGGTATCCCGATGACACGCTTGACAGATTGTGGGATGTGGCGTCTAGCACCGGGGCCAATGCGAACCGGACAAGCAATGCAGTAGTGACGGGGAAGTACAGGGAATATGTGCCCGTTTCTGTGGTGCAGACGAGCTTCCTAGCCGACTCGATCGCAAACGGCTGGTCCTACAAAACTGGGTTAGCCGCCGACAACCTCTCGCACAGCTACTATATCGTGCTCTTCTTCGCGGAGGTCGACCCGAGGGTGAACGCTTCGGGCCTCCGTGTGTTCGACATCAGCATCAATGGGAAGAACTTCATCCAGGGCTTAGATGTCTATGATGTAGCGGGTCTGTATAATGCCTATGAGGTTTACACCATCAATCCTCGGGGACCCTTCTCTTCTGTCGTCATCAACGTGACAGGCAATCCGACTTCCGTGTTTCCCCCGTTCATCGCAGGCGCAGAGATCCTCCAGCTCCTT
Organism: Azolla pinnata; assembly: GCA_037176905.1. NCBI lineage: Eukaryota > Viridiplantae > Streptophyta > Polypodiopsida > Salviniales > Salviniaceae > Azolla > Azolla pinnata. Next base: position 26,948 of record JBBBWG010003248.1, read on the forward strand.
GATGATCCAATGGCCCTTCCCACCTCCCCCCTCGACGGTCGGTCAACGTCAGGCACCTAATTTCAATCGAAATCTTCGGACACACAATTTGTCTGCTAATACTCTGGTTAATTTGGTTCAACGGCAGTGGTGGGGATTGGCGGTATTACGGCCGCCTTTTCCAGTCATTTGGGCAGATTTAGGAGTGATCCATGCTTGCCGGTGGCGTACAAGTATCCGTGGATCAACTGTACGGGCCAAGGCATTCTCCCCACCAGAGTGCTTTCCATGTGAGTTATACGTCTGCGCCCATTCATGAACAAGCATTCGGATTACAAATCTTGCTGGTGTGTCTGTCGCGGTGATCTTCTCTTCGATGTATATGAGTGCAGATCCTTGCCCAACTCAAATCTCGGGGGAAATGTTCCCCCGAGCATCAACAATCTCGATCAGGTTGTGCAAATGTGAGTATTCGTCATTCGATCCGTGCAATTTAAAGTAGAACTTCATTCATAATAATCAGCAGCAATAATCACCCATGTTGTAGCATATGCACTCTGACGATAAAAAATATTGAGAATGAATATTGAGAACTACTCATGAAATGGTCCGCATGAATAGTTCACCTACACAATATATGGCCACCCGATTAAAATGATCTTAATTGATCATGATGGTAGAATCCCACATGGATTTAGAGTAATATATATCTTGTGGCCCATTCACAATCGAGATTTCTGGTTTTCCTCTTTGCTCTCGATGTCAGGAATTTGAGCAATAACAAGCTGACTGGATCCATCCCCGACTCACTCGGAAAATTGCAAAAATTGACCTACCTGTGAGCCGCGAGACTCTGAAATTTCACTGATCCTGATCTCCTAGTTTGCCTAGTATCTTTACTTTCTACTGATCATATGTATAGATAGGTATATTAGAACTGCATTTCAATGAGCTCATTAATCTCGTAATTAATTGGCCGTTTTCCACTGATTGCAAATTAGAGATTTACGAAACAACAACTTCACCGGGAAGATTCCGTCATCACTGCAACAGATGGCCAACACAGGGCAACTGGATTTCAGGTGACTATAATTACTCTACTAATTAGCCAGTGACCCCTGTGGCACTATGCTCACTTCACGTTATCCGTCAAGAGTTATTTTAATAATTCGGATAGTACTGTGCTGACCATTTCCTGTTCTCAGCTTAGAGTTAAGAAAATCGGTTAATATAATATATATTGCTGATTTGATCTGCCTGTTCTCGTGAGTTTAATTTGGTTCAGAGATACAAAAGTCTAATGAGTTTAACATGGCGCACAGCTAATTGCATAAAAGTATGGTCCAAAGAACAGAACACTTATACCGATTAAAGCCTCTGTAAAAAAACTCACCGATCCTCAAATTTACTGTTATGATCGAATTATATGTACACTACGTCCCGAAATGGCTGCATAGATTTGAGGGAAACCCATTTCTATGCACTAATCCAAACAATTCGGCATGCGCCTCAGTTCGAGCTCCAGCTCCAGCTCCAGCTCCAGCTCCAGCTCCAGCTCCACATCCATTGAAGCTTCCTTTGATTATTGGGTTGGTTGCCGGGCCAGTAGTCGCTGGTATTGCGATTTCCATACTAGTCATCACTTGCATTGTATGTAAGAGAAGGAAGACGAATCCTTCTTCAACGCGCGATATTGCAAATACAGCAATTGCAAATATTCCGAGATACTCAAGCGGCATCAGTACTCCTCACGTTTGTTCACATAACGCCCTTTCCAAAATTTTCCTTTAGAAAGCTTCAATTTGTTTTCGTGGCTTCAGCAGGCAGTCTAATTAGAGGTAATTAATTTTTGCAGCAGCTCTAAGGCACACACAGATAGTCCAAGCTGCAAATGCCGCCAGAGCCTTCACATATCAAGAGATTATTGCAGCCACTGGCAATTTCTCGACGATCCTTGGCAGAGGTGGTTTCGGAATTGTGTACAAGGGAACTCCGGAAGATGGTACAACCGCTGCCATCAAAGTGTTGTCGGATGTGTCGCAACAAGGCGCAAGACAGTTCCTCACCGAGGTGCTGATCGACACTGCACCTGCAATATTCCCAAGGCTGAATGAAATCCTAAAATTATAATGAGTGGTGAATTCGACTTGTAATTCTCAATCATTTACTGCAGGTAACCATCCTGTCACGAGTACATCATCGGAATCTTGTGCCATTGCTCGGATATTGCACTGAGCCAAAGTTGGTCCTGGTGTATGAATATATGCTTAACGGATCACTGTATGATTGTTTGTTCAGTAAGAATTCTTACAACCAATATATTAGTTGTTAGTAATTACCAAGAAAACAAAAATACCTAAAATTAGTGCATATGCTCACGCCTTTAATCTTGTCTTTCTTTGTGTAAACTATAAGGTCGAAATTCCTCATCTCTGCCAACTCTCTTGACCTGGATCCAAAGACTACAGATCTTGTTGGGTGCAGCACGAGGTGACGGTTCCATAAATCATTTGTAGTTTCAATTCACAAATATTTCATGTATTGCAATGCATATAGCGAAAATAAACATAATTAGCTTTACTTTAACCATCGATTGAAATCTACTGATGTAATATGGCTGCCATTTCGTAACAAAACTTGATAATTTTAATTAGGCTTGGCATACCTGCATGCGAGTTGTAAGCCGAGAATCATCCACATGGATGTCAAGAGCAGCAATATTTTGATGGATGAAGCCTTGGAAGGGAAAATGTCTGATTTTGGAATATCAAGGCAAAATTTCAACGACACCAATACTGGTCAATTGGCGACAAACCTCGTGGCTACTCGAGGATATGTGGATCAGAGTATGCACTGTTACTTGTCATCCTATTCTGCCGATAATTAGTACATGCTGAAATTACTTCATAAATTATCAATAATTTGGGGAATGCATTGGACTATATTTATACTTCAACGATAACTCGTTCTTAGAAGACACACTTTCACTGCCGCGACATGAAGCATTAATTCATCATCTCAAACTATATTACTAAATTATTATATAATTTCTTGATAGGAAGTACAACGAGTTCTAGAATTTCTATTCGATAACATTGACCTTTAATATTCCAGGTTTGCAGCGACATTAGTACCGTCCGAGAAGGTTGATGTATATAGCTTTGGTGTAGTTATCTTGGAGGCTATGTGTGGCCAATTACCATTCATCAGGGACCCCGGCCAAGATCCAAGCAATGCCGTTCACATCGTCGATTGGGTACAAACAAATTATAGCTAATTATAACGTGACCATATCATTGTCTAATTACAATTATGAATGTTGCGTCATGAAGGTCTTTTATAAGCAGCTGGATCCGATTTCTGTGACAATACTCTAACCAGCCTCACTTGTAATATTACAGGCAAGGAATTATTATCAGAGAGGTGACATAGAGGGCATTTTATTCCATGGCATCGGTGATAATTACAACGACTCAGCCGTGAGCAAAGTTGCAGAGATTGTGATGCAATGCGTTGAATCTGAGGGTCGGAAACGGCCAAGCATGGATGAAGTTTGCAGTGAGCTTAGTGAAGCCCTGAGATTGGAGACAAGCTACCATGGCCATACAGAAACAGTTACAGAAAAACAACTCCTTCGGCGCACTGCTGATATCCGGCCAGATGAAGACTGGGCTTAATCCAAAAAACTTCCCAATGTGTATGGATGCATGTGGCAAATGCTTGTGAAATATAAATAACCAATTCCAACGAGGATCAATGCACATAATTCTCTTTGTACATACATGTGAAAATCACCATCATTTCTGTAATTAGTGCTGTTAGCTTAAATATTAATAACAAAATTACCAATGTTAATTTCCTGTACTGCTCGTGATACACAGCGGCATGTCGAGCGGCTGCAATATGCGCATTGTTCATGGCTGGATTAATATGGTTCTGTCGATGCACAAGGTGTTAAATTTTTGTTCCAATTCGAGGCGGCCTCTTTCAACTAGTTCTTTCTTCTGATCCACCTCCATTATATCCAACTAGTTTATATTAATTTCTTTCCCGCTGTCTTCTTAATTTTCCAACCATCTGATCATCCCCAAGTCTTTAATCTAGTTGTCTTGGTCCAATTGACCCCATTTAGTTCTCACTCTCAAGATGTTATATTCTAACCAGATTTAAATAACAGCAATAACATGATAGGAAATTTGTTGTGCAATTGCTGGGATATTGCTCTGACCCAAAGTTGCCTATCAGAGCATTGTATGATTGATTTCCCTTCTTTGGGTGACCCTATTGAGGCCATCTTCTTCCTTTCCTCTTTATTGAGCCCAATATTATGATCTGAGTATTCTTCAGGCTTGTCAATCACGATCTTCACCTCTATAATCGACCATCTTCCCATCCACGATCCGTCCTTCATATTTGCTGACTTTCTCCACCCTATTTGGGACAATCCTCAAGCTTGATCCTTTGGCTCAATATTATCATGATGACACGGTTTCAATATTTATCAATATTATTGAAATACACTTCTAGGTTAATCTCTAGGAGGATAGTTTCACCTGCAATTATGTAATAGAATAATTGATAGACCATTCTGTATTGCTTGAATAGATATTAATGCAACAATTTTGTGACCATATCTTCAATGACAAACTGTTGAACAGACTTCGATATCTGCTTTATGTAGATTTTAAGTATATAATTAGATGTTGTTGGCCGGGATTTTACGGAATTACGGCGAAGCCGTAATTACGTAATTTTACGGGAAATAAGACAGTCGGGAAAAC